>CAUYON010034092.1:0-12580 GCA_963573935.1 Arctocebus calabarensis
GTGGTGGCTCACTCCTATAATCATAGCACTCTGGAAAGCCACTATGGATGGATTGCCTGAGCTCACAGGTTCGAGACCAGCCTGAGTCAGAGCGAGACCTGGTCTCTAAAAATAGCCAGATACAGTAAATTGAAATACATACTTGATACACTACAAATAGCAAGGCATTGTGGTGGGCACCTGTGGTCCCAGCTACTTGGGAGGCTGAGGCAAGAGAATCACTTGAGCCCAAGAGTTTGAGGTTGCTGTGAGCTGCGATGTCACGGCTCTACCAAGGGTGACAAAGTGAGACTCTGTCTCCAAAAAAATAAATGTGGATTTCATCTTCTTTAGTCCTCTTAAGTTCAGTCGTATTCCTGAGCAGCCATCAGAACATTTTTACATCCAGACAGGGTATCTGTCCTTGAACATGTTTATTAGAAAAGAAAAAGGACATTCATTGAATCAGATAACCTTGTCCATCATGCTTCCTTTGACTAGAGTGTTATTTATTTAATGTGTCTGGAAAGCTTTTCTCCCTTCATAACATAGCCCCTGTCTCCCTGAATTCAGCAAGCTCAGTTCCATTTCAAGCCCAGTGACAGGCACAGGGCACCATATCAGTCTAAACCTAGCATGGGTGAAGGGTTTTAGGAATTTATTTGATGTGTTGGAAGACATGTTCCATTTTTATAATGTACATGCTTGTGAATATTACATGCAACGTGACTTTAAGTTCAATTCATCATGTTCTTTGTCCCAGTTGTAGCTGCAACAAGTATTTCTGATGTTAGAAACTAAAAGTGCTAATAAGCTATGGAAAGAAAAATCCTGTGGTTTCTGAGAGGTTCAAACTTAATCTTGCCCTTGTTCCCTAATCACATTAGAGGAAGAAAATCTATGAAAAATGGAAATATAAGGATCTGCAGCTAATCTTCAGAAAACTTGCTAAATTGGGTGAGAACAGTGTCCTCCCATTGATTCTGCAACCCCGGTGCAAGGTGATTTTGAATCCTAGGAGGATGAAATCAATGTATCATGTTTTAACATTAAACCTAAAATACAAGTTTATGTTGAGGTAAAAAGTTTTATTAAATCTTTATTCATAAATGGAAACAATAAAATGACAAATTATTATGAAATTTCATATGTCATAACTTTACCGGCCTCTGGTCTTTTGAGAAGGCTGCTTGAATTTTGAAAAGGGAGACAGTCCTCAAGAGCAGCAATGTCCAATAGAAATATAAAGTGAGCCATGCTGTAATTTAAAATTTTCTAGTAGTCATATTAAAGGAAAGTTTTTTTTAAAAAAGGGTGAAACTGTTTGTAATAATATAATTTATTTAAACCAATATATCTAAAATACTATTTTAAAGTGTGATCAATATAACATTATTAATTAAGTACAGTTATGCATTACTCAATGACAAGGATACATTCCAAGAAATGTGTCACTGGCTGGTTTCTTTGTTGTGTGAACATTGTAGAGTGTATCTACACAAACCTAGATAGTACAGCCTACTACACACCAAGGCTATATGATACAGCTTACTGCTTCTAGGTTACAAACATACAGCATATCACTGTACTGAATACATTAGACTTTTGTAACATAGTGTTATTTGTATATCTAAACATAGAAAAGGTACAGTAAAAATATGGTATTGTAATCCAGTATTATAATGTTAAGGAACCACCATCATATATGTGGTACACTGTTGACCAAAATTTCATTATGTAGTGTGTATGAGTGTATTTTACCACCCTTTTTTGTACTAAATCTTTGCAACTCACTCTGTATTTTACAATTCCAGCATATCTCAATTCAGAGCAGACACATTTTATGTGCTCAGTAGGCTCACATGGCCAGGAGCTGTCACATTGGAAGTGCAGCTCTGAAGGCTGTATCTCCTGCTAAACTCAGGAAGGTCAAGTACCTGAACCCCCTCTCCTCTGCCTATAGTGAGAGAGGACCACCGCCCTACCAGCATTACCTCACAGGCCCAAGAGAGATGGTACCCAAGAGACAGCAGAGGGCTGCAAGCCAGAAGTGTTGAAAGATAGACCACTGCTTTCCCCTTGTTGCTGGGCACGGGTCCAAAGCTCTTGCAGAGATCATTTGGTGATCAAAGGATGATGGAGTCCAAGGAGGAGGGAACCCCATGCCATAGGTTTTACTTTCAGAGTTTAGATGTGGAAGGAGTAAAGGCAAACTTCAATTTTTGCAGTTTGGATTCATGATTGATTGAAGTATCAGTCACAAGCATACATATCTATGTTAACATGAAAAAAATTGGAACTATAAATAATTTAAAGAGGCTTATTCTGAGCCAAATATGAGTGACAATGGCCTGGAGCTGCATAATCTGAAGAGTTCATGAGATAGTGTGCTAGTTTGGTTTTAAATATATTAGACTGACAGGAATTAGAGGTAAAATCACAAATACATGCATGGAAAGAATACATTGTTTTGGCCCCAAAAGGCAGAACATCTCAAAGCAGGGGCTTATAGGTTGTAGGTGGATTCAGAGATTCTTTGATTCTTTAATTGGTTAAAGAAATAAAGGTACGCTTGGCGCCTGTGGCTCAACCAGCTAAGGCACCAGCCACGTACACCTGAGCTTGCGGGTTCAAATCCAGCCCGGGCCCGCCAAATAACAATGATGGCTGCAACCAAAAAATGGCCGGGTGTTGTGGCGGGCGCCTGTAGTCCCAGTTACGTGGGAGGTAGAGGCAGGAGACTCTCTTGAGCCCAGGAATTGGAGGTTGCTATGAGCAGTGGGGCCATAGCACTCTATCCAGGGTGACAGCTTGAGGCTCTGTCTCAAAAAAAAAGAAGGAAATAAAGGTTTGTCTAAAGGCTTGGATTCAATAGAAAGGAATGTTTTAAGAAAAAGAAGTCTATTAATCAGAGAGCAAGCCACAGTATACTAACTCAAAGTGATGTGTTAAGCAAATTGTTGGCCTGCTGGAGTGACTTAACCTTTGTCTTGCCCGGCTGTAGGTCCTGTTTATAATTTAGTATCTCGTTGCCACAAAGAGTCTGTTTTCTCAGTTTTATGGTCTCTATTTAAACAATAATGCTGGTCAATTATATTGTCCAAACTCCAAAAGGGAGGCAGTATAAAGGTGGCCTTTTGGACCTCCCTTTCCATCATGGGAAAGACTCTATTTATTTTTGAGAAGTGTCTTACTATATCACACTTGGTACAGTGCTGTTGCATCACAGCTCACAGCAACCTCAAATTCTTGGGCTCAAGAGATTCTCTTGCCACAGCCTCCCAAGTAGCTGGGACTACAGGCACCGCCACAACACCCAGCTGGCACTGTAACCACTGCGCTACAGGCGCTGAGCTAGGAAGGACTCAGTTTTAAGGTTTTTCTGGGTCCCCTTGGTCAAAAGGGGCAGATCTGTTCAGTTGGTAGGACTTGGGATTTTATTTTTGGATTACATCTACATGAATTTTTTTTTTTGGCCGGGACTGGATTTGAACCCACTACCTCCAGTATATGGGGCCAGCACCCTACTCCTTTGAGCCACAGGTCCTGCTCTACATGAATTTTTTTGTAACTCAAGCGATCCAACTTTAAATAAGAAGAAGAGTCAATAAGAACCTATAGGGTGTCTACTTTTTGTCAGGTAACTTGTCATCAACATGTCATTGAATCTTGTCTGCACTGGGTATATGTACACGTATTAGTTAGCTATTGCTGCATAAAAAAAACCATCCCAAAACTTATTTAACTCATGAGTGAGCTGGTAAGCAATTCAGTCTGGATTCCTTCATGTGTATGCCCAAGTGTGTTTGTGTGCATTTGTGTTTGGTTAGCTACTGGTTGACTGGGCATCACTGCTTTCTGTCAGCTGGTTGGTTCTACTCCCCATGTATCTGATTCTCCAGCAAGCTGACACGGGCATATTCTCAGGGAGATGGCAGGGTGCTAAAAGAAAAAGCAGAAGCATTCAAGACCTTTTGAGCCTAGACCTAAAACTGGCACACTGTCATGCCTCTCCATTCTATTGGCCAGAGCAAAGAAGGCCAGCTGAGACTGAAAATATGAGGAAAGAGATTCTGCCTCTCAATGGGAGCAGCTGTGAAATCCCATTGCAGAGTTTGGATACGGAGAGAGATAATGAATTTCTGCCACCATTTTTTAAAATCAGTATCATTATGCCTTTTCTTATATACAGGATTTACATAACTGTTCCAGGTCAAGTCCAAAGCTCCACTTTCCACTTGTGCCGGGACTTAGTAGTAGTAACTCTGCCTGACTACAAAGGCCTTCACCTCCATAGACCACACATTACTCGTGCAGCTTCCACAGGCCTTGGAGGTCCTGAAGTCACTCTTCTGCTATAGGAGGATTTCATTGAGATTCTTATTCATCTAGTACTCTTTACTGCTTGGAATAATCCCCTCTAGACTACAGAATGTTTGCTTGTTTTGGAAGGACTTGGAATAATTTAGAGAAATAGCTGAGGACGAGTTTAAAAATAAAGGACCTAGCAATATATTTTTCATTTCTAACTATAAGAGAAATTTGAAAATACGTATAATATATGCCACATGTTTGCAAATTCTTTTCATCCTTTTTTAGTACTTGTAGGCTATTTATGATTTTCATCTCAAACTAAATCAAATTGTGCCTGAAACAGCCTCCTACCGTGAAAAGCAAGTGACATAAAGATAGCACTGCTGAGAAGATATTTCCTCTTGCTGCAATTTAGCCAAACAGCTGAGTGTATCTTAAAGTACTCCTCTGATTTTAACAGGGAAAATCTGTGTTTAGATCTTAAACTGGGGCAAATCCTCATAACACACAGCTAATAATACATCCCTCACCCTGAACTACTGGCTGCACATTAGAATCACCAGGGTTAGGGTAGGGCCTTTATAATTCCCAAAACCCACACTGCAACATGCCAATCCAATTAGCTTCCCCAGGCTAGGACCTGGGCAACGATATTGTTTGAAGCTTTCTCAAGTGATTACAGTATGCATCCAAGGCTGCAAACCACTGCTTTACACTCTGATCCTTTGATGAACTTGTTGCAAATAAGATCTCAAATAAATGTAAAATGTTTGATGCTGAGTTGTACTTTCTACTTCTACTTGCATTGCCTTCTTACTATCTTTGCACAACCTTCTACTACTTGGTTTGTTCCTGATTCAAGTTCCACAAGTATTGATGGCATTGTCTATGCAGAACACTGTGCAAGGTGCTGTGGCCCTAGTGAGCATCCCCTGGAGTAAAGGGGACTTTGCTGGTAAAAAAAATTTGAACCACAGAAACTCAAAACCATGCTACTTACCAAACTGAGGCAAAAGTAGAAAGATCTGGGTGGTCACTGAAAGGTTAAGGCATGAATAGACACTTTGGAATATTAAAATCCACCTGATGATGCTGTGAGCAAACATACCACATGAACCAAAGGGCTGCTGGCGGCGCCCATAGCTCAGTGGGTAGAGCGTTGGCCACATACACTGAGGCTGGTGGATTTGAACCCAGCCTAGGCCAATCAACAATGACAACTGCAACAAAGAAATAGCTGGGCATTGTGGCAGGCGCCTGTAGTCTCAGCTACTTGGTAGGCTGAGGCAAGAGAATCGCTTAAACCCAGAAGTTGGAGGTTGCTGTCAGCTGTGACACCACAGCATTCTACTGAGGTCAACGAGGCTCTGTCTCAAAAAAAAAAAACGAAGTTCTGCTATTATTCTGAAATACTGAATTACGATTTTCTAACTCATGAATTCACTCATGAATTTGAACTCATGAATTTGAACTCATGAATTCACTGGTGAAACCATTAAGTCCAAGTCCAAGGTGGTTTTTTTTTTTTTTTTTTCAGCCAGGAGGTTTTTTCGATTATTGCTTCAATCTCCATAGTTATGGATGTATTATTTGCAATTCAGTCTTAATTAGTTTTTTGCAGGGGAGGGGAGATTTGTCCATTTTATCTATCAGAGGTGGGGAACCTATGGTCTTCTGATTTCAAGATTGTTCCTTTTTAAGCACCAAAAGAGGCAAGAAAAGATTCCTCTATCTTTGCTTACACCCTTTTTAATAAAAGATTTTGTTCTGTACAATTTGGATTCTAGGGCTGGGCACAGTGGCTCATGCACTCTCCTAGCACTCTCGGAGGCTGAGGTGTGTAGATTGTCTGAGCTCAGAGGTTCAAGACCAGCCTGAGCCAGAGTGAGACGCTGTCTTGAAAAATAGCTGGGTGGTGTGGCAGGAGCCTATAGTTCCAGCTATTTGGAAGGCTCAGGCAAGTGAATCACTTGAGCCCAAGAGTTTGAGGTTGCTGTGAGCTGTGATATCACTGTACTCTACCAAGGACAACAAAGTGAAACTCTGTCTCCAAAAAAACAATAAAATTTGGATTCTGTCAAAAGCCCACAGTCAAGGATCCAGCTAGCCACATGTGATCCTAAGGCCACAAGGTCCCCTTAAAAAGTTGTCCAGTTTACTGGCATACAAAGGTTTTCTTTTTTAACATGGCTTTCTATAAACTTCCCACTGCTTTTACTGCATCCCACAGGTTTTGGTACGCAGTGTTTCTGTTGTCATTTTTCTGAAGATTTAAAAAATTTTGTTTTGATTTTCTCTTCAACCCATTCATTGATTACTTAAGACCCTGTTATCTAATTTCCACATATTTATAAAATTTCCAAAATTCATCCTGATATTGGTTTTTTAGAGACAGAATCTCACTTTATCGCCCTTGGTAGAGTACCATGACATCACACAGCTCACAGCAACCTCCAACTCCTGGGCTTAGGAGATTCTCTTGCCTCAGCCTCCCGAGTAGCTGGGACTACAGGTGCCCGCCACAATGCCCAGCTCTTTTTGTTGCAGTTTGGCCAGAGCCGGGTTCAAACTCGCCACCCTTGGTATATGGGGCCGGCTCCCTACCCACTGAGCCACAGGTGCCGCCCCTGATATTGGTTTCTAATTTCATACTATTGTGGTCAGAACCAATATTAAATAATTTAATCTTCTTAAATTTCAATAGTCTTATGTTTTGTGGTATAACATATGGTCTATCCTGAGGATGTTTCGGGTATAATAGAGAATAACATGTGTTCTAGTTCTATTGAGTGGAAAACTCTGTGTATATCTGTTAGGTCCATTCTGCATAATGTGCTATTCAGTTCCAGCATTTCCTTATTAATTTTATCTGATTGATATGTCCATTTTTGATAGTGGGGTATAGAAGTCCCCTACTATTATTTATTTGCTGTCTATCTTCCCTTCATGTACATTAATATTTGCTTTATATATTTAGGTGCTCTGATGTTCAGTATATGTTTATTTTTGATTGTTATGGCCTTTTGGTGAATTAAGCCTGCTATCATTAAATAATGACCTTCTGTATCTCTTGCGACAATCTTTTACTTGAAATGTGTTTTATCTAAGTATATCTACCACTGCTCTATTTTGGTTACCATTTGCATGGAAAATCTTCTCCTATCCCTTCAATTAGGCTATGTGTGCCCTTAAAGCTAAAATGGGTCTCTTGTAAACATCATATATGGGGATTTTTGTTTGTTTGTTTGTTTGTTTGCTTGTTTAGAGACAGAGTCTCACTATGTTGCCCTCAGTAGAGTGGCATCACAGCTCACAGCAACCTCAAACTCCTTGGCTTAAACGATTCTCTTGCCTCAGCCTCCCAAGTAGCCGAGACTACAGGCTGTTAAAGTTGTTGTTGTTTAGCTGGCCTAGAGCGGGTTTGAACCCGCCAGCCTCCGTGTGTGTGGCTGATGCTATAACCACTGTGCTATAGGAGCCGAGCCTGGATTTTGTTTTGTCTTTATTCATCTATTCTGTGTCTTTTAATTGAGTAGTTTAATCTATTTACATTCAAAGTAATGCTTGATAGGTAAGGATTTACTACTACCATGTTGTTAATTGTTTTCTAGTTGTTTTATAGATTCTTTATTCCTTTCTTCCTCTCCAATTATCTATCTTGGTGATTTGGTATTTTTCTGTAGTGCTAAGTTATTATTTTTTATTTATCATTTGTTCATCTGCTATCGTTTTTTGCTTTATGATTATCATGAAGCTTACATAAATAACTTGTAATTTACACTGGTAATATAGTTCTAGTTATATCTTAACCAAGTAGATAATAATAGGTAATGATTGTTCACACTGATAACAACTTCAGTCTCATACAAAAACTTAACAGTTTTACCTTTCATCTGGCAATTTATATTTTTAATGTCACAATTTACATCTTTTTAATATTGCATATTCCTTAACTTATTGTACTTATAGTTATTTTTGACCATTTTTATCTTTTAGCCTTTATGCTAGAGACAGAAAATGATTTATAGAATACCATTATAGTATTAGAGTATTCTGAATTTGAATATATATTGACCTTTATCAGTAAATGTTATTCTTTTATATATTTTCCTGTTAGTAATTAGTGTTCTTTTGTTCCTGCTTAAAGAACTTTCTTCAGCATTTCTTATAAAGTAGGTCTAGTGGTGATGAAGCCCATCATCTTCTGCTTGTCTAGGAAAGAGTTTATTTCTTCTTCATTTCTAAAGGGCAGCTTTGATGGGTATTATATTCTTGGCTTACGTGGTTTTTGTTTGTTTCAGCACTTTGAATCTGTCATTCCCTTCTCTCGGCTACAAGGTTTCTGCTGAGAAGTCTACAGATAGTGTAATAGAAATCCCTTTGTCACTTGTCTCTTTCTGCTTTTAAAATTCCCCTTTTGTCTTTGATTGTGGATAGTTTGATTATAAGATGCCTCAGTGAGGACTTGTGGCAGGCACTGTGGCGGGCACTGTTCAATGTGGTATGAAACCAGCTTTCCTACCAGCTTTCCTACACATAGGCAAGCATACATTTGTGTTTATAAGATAGAAATTACTCTGTATTTTTATATCCCACATTTTAAATAACCAGTATAATGGTAATAATTTTATGATTCTTTGAAAGAATTTAAATGGCTACATAATGTTAAAACAAAAAGTCACAATTTATTTCACCATTTTCCTATTGGACCTTGCTTTCCATATATATTTATATTTATTTATGTGACAAATATTTGTCCACCTCACAAAATTGTAAACCCTTGTGTTGGTTTTTGGTCACCATTATTATTTCCAGTCCATAGCAATACATAGCATCTGGTGAATGGGTGAATGACTCTGGTCTTCAGTTCGTGGCTCAAATCGCCCCACCTACAACACATTTCTGATCCTCAACTCAGCCATACATAGTTGTACTCTCTTTTAAAATGTTCCCCTTCCCTTTTTTGTGTGTAACTTCCTTGCAAGGAAAAGAGGAAACGTTTTTTATTCAGCACTATAATGTGTCAGGTACTGTGCCAGACATATTTAAGAAGAAACTCCATGCCAGAAAGGGTGCATCTCAGTCTAGAGGACATAGCCAAAAAAAAAAAAAAGAAATCGACCAAGAAGTAGTCCCCGCAGGCCCCTTCCAGAACTCTCCAGCGGCCCCCCTTTAAGCATTCTGACTCGGGAAAAAGCTCCAGAGTCAAACCCTAAGTGAGATCTTTGTTTCCTCTGTCTGGGGGCAGTCTGACAAACAGAAGCTGAGGGATCAGCTGCAGTCTCTGATCCCCAGGCAGGCAGGGAGACCCGAGCCAGCAGCTCCGGATGTGTGCACTAGTGTGACTTCAACACAGCTCTGACCCTCAGGCAGTTAGCAGTGACATCATCTGCAAACAGAGGGCAAATGTGAAGGGAATGCCCTGAACCTGAAGTCCTTAGTCCCCTCTGGAGAAAGGGACTTTCTGGGACTTTCTTCCCTTGTTAACATAGTGTACTTATTCTCAGAACTTCCTGCCCAAAATAAGACCCGATTCTCCTCCCCCATGAAGTCACAAGCCAGAAATAGTTGTGTGAATTTTAACTCACTCAAGTTTACAGCAGTCTCTGTTTTCTTCTCCCTTAAATGACACTTTTGAAATTAATGTCTGTGTACAGCCTTAAAAGGCCAGAAGAACGTGAAGAAGTGAGAGAAGAAAGGGGCAGATGCTTTTCAGCCATAGCAGGACGCTGCACTTTGAGGAGCTGAAGGGCTGGCAGCACCAGCACAGATAGAGAGCAGTGGGGTGAAGGTCAGACACTGGACAGCCTCTTCCACTCTCCATTTTCAATCTCCCATGGTTAACACATCTGTAGCCCTTTTCTGCAGCGGCCTCCAGGAGAGCAGTGGATCCTCAGAGAGGATCAGACCTGCTAGAACAACCAGGGAGCATCCCTGCCACCTGAGCACCGGCCTGGCACTGCCCAACGTGTACCCAGAGCACTAGTTTCTCACGATGCTTGGGTGAAAAGTTGCACAAACCTGCTGGAAAACCACAGATTCTTCCCTTTTAAGACTCATAGCTGACATTTGCATTTTCTGAACCAACTTTAACTTGGCACCTATTTATCAAGTGGCATTTTTCCCAACATGGAAAGCACCGAGTTTGTGCATCTGAAATCTCTTTTTTTTCTTTTGAAATGGAGTCTTGCTCTGTCACCCTGGCTAGAGTTCAGTGGCATCATCATATTAATAGCTCGTTGCAACCTCAAACTCCTGGGCTCAAGCGATCCTCCCACCTCAACCTCTCAGAGTGCTAGGATTATAGGTGTGAGCTACCGCACCAGCCTGCATCTGAAGTCTTAATTAGGGTGTATATTCTAGGAAACCCAGTAAAGTGGGTGATGTGTGCTGTATGCCTCTGTTGGCCCCTGACAGCCAGAACTTCCTCCCCACTTTTCTGGGTGGAAAAAAAAGCTGTTTTTTCTTATCAACCACGTAGGCCCTGCTCACTCCTAAAGTGCCCTTTCTGTTGTCATCCTCTGTGCCAGGTCTCCAAAAGCCCGTCCCACCCGTTGTCTTCCCCAGCCAGCTAATTTCCACCATCCACACACTCACTCAGTCACCACTTTCTGTGGGAAGCCTTACTCCTCTTACTTCCCACCAACCTGACCTCGCTCTGTCCCAGGCTTGACTAAGTGCCCTCCTCTAAATTATCTCCACCGTTCAACAAATGAAAGCAAAGGGCACTTCTTCATCACTTGCTTGGGGCAGAACACATAAAGGTACTGAGTGAATCTGGTATGTGAGCTCTTCTGGGACAAGTAGAATATTTAACTCCTCTTTCTAGCACCATGCAAGCACACAATAGCTGTCCAATAAATGCATTTGTTTGATAAATACTTTTTAAACATAGATGCATTGAAAAAAAAAACCCGGGAGGTGCCAAGATGGCGGTCTGTAGCCAACTTTCTGCAGATGCTCCCGTCCAGAAGGAGAGTTAAAGGACAGAAATTCAGCAAGAAAGCCAATGGTTTGGAACTGAGCCAAAAGAGAAGGTCAAAGAATGCACATCAACCCTGCTGGAGCGACCTGCGACCCCAAGAATACAAATAAAAGGTACAGAGCACATCACAAGCGGATGGGACTCCCCTCCCCCAAGAGAACAACTCGCAGTATACGCCATACCTCCATACAAACAAGCAAGCAGAGTTCAAATGTCCTCCCACTCTACCCACTGGGAGAGACCCTCTAAAAACTGGACCTCCTTCCCCTACTAGGGTGCTGCAGCACTCTCCTGCCAGGCATAAAGCTGTATAAAAACTATATATTCTTGGCTCGGCGCCTGTGGCTCAACGGGCTAAGGCGCCAGCCACGTACACCTGAGCTGGCGGGTTCGAATCCAGCCCCCGGGCCCGCCAAACAACAATGACGGCTGCAACCAAAAATTGGCTGGGCATTGTGGCGGGTGCCTGTGGTCCCAGCTACTTGGGAGGTGGAGGCAAGAGACTCGCTTGAGCCCAGAAATTGGAGGTTGCTGTGAGCTGTGATGCCACGGCACTCTACCCAGGGCAATAGCTTGAGGCTCTGTCTCAAAAAAAAAAAAAAAACAAAACAAAAAAAACAACAAAAAAAACTATATATTCTCTACCGGCAAGTTGGAACTCCCGGCATTCCCCTCGGCTCTCACCCTGAGGTCTGGAGGTCTGTCCCCACGGAGGACAGATTCTTGGACACTTTCTCGAGGGGTGTGGACAGGGTATGGGCTGTGCTGGTCTGTGCTGTTTTCCTGGGAGGGGTGAAAGGAAAGTGTGGAGAGGTAGTCCCCTGAGGCACCAAGCCACAGCACTGAGAAAGCTTTGCTAAATTTCGGCTGCACCTGGCCGTCAGGGGATGACAGCTGAGACAAAGGGCTGAAGCTCACAGACTGAGTGAGGACTATTAGCAGCTCAGCGTCTCTTCCACAGGGCAGAAATTCTGCAAACTTGCTCTGTTCTATCAGCTTTTTCATCTACTTTATATCAATCAGGGACAGGGCTGGAACTGAGTGAATTGCCCCAGCCCCTATCAAGTACCCAGGTTGTCAGGCCTCACCCCCACGCCACCCCCTACCCTGCCAACACCAACATAACTGGTGGACTGGCTGAGGAGCCACAGAGCCCCGTGTGACCTAGGCAGGTGCAAACCTCTAGAGCATCTACTCATTGGAGGGAACTGGATCACAGCCCTGCAGGGTTACCAGAGACTGGGTGTGACAGAGGGGCAAGGTGGGGAAGGAGGCATCAACCTTCCCAGGCTAACTTCCTGG
>CAUYON010034093.1:0-55389 GCA_963573935.1 Arctocebus calabarensis
ATCTCTATAAAGAGAACTATGAAACTTTAAGAAAAGAAATAGCTGAAAATGTTAACAAATGGAAAAATTTACCATGCTCATGGCTGGGAAGAATCAACATTGTTAAAATGTCTATACTACCCAAAGCAATATATAATTTTAATGAAATTCCTATCAAAGCTCCATTGTCATATTTTAAAGATCTCAAAAAAATAATACTTCATTTTATATGGAATCAGAAAAAACCTTGAATAGCCAAGACATTACGCAGAAATAAAAACAAAGCAGGAGGAATCAGGCTACCAGACATGAGACTGTACTATAAATCGATAGTGATCAAAACAGCATGGTATTGGCACAAAAAAAGAGAGGTAGACGTTTGGAACAGAATAGAGAACCAAGAGATGAATCCAGCTACTTACCATTACTTGGTCTTTGACAAGCCAATTAAAAACATTCAGTGGAGAAAGGACTCCCTATTTAATAAATGGTGCTGGGTGAACTGGCTGGTGACCAGTAGAAGACTAAAACTGGACCCACACCTCTCACCATTAACTAAGGTAGACTCTCGCTGGATTAAAGATTTAAACTTAGGACATGAAACTATTAAAATATTAGAAGAAAGTGCAGGGGAAACTCTTGAAGGAATTGGCTTGGGTGAATATTTTATGAGGAGGACTCCCCAGGCAATTGAAGCAGTATCAAAAATACACTACTGAAACCTGATCAAACTAAAAAGCTTCTGTACAGCTAAGAACATAGTAAGTATAGCAAACAGACAGCCCTCAGAATGGGAGATAATATTTGCAAGTTAGACCTCCGACAAAGGTTTGATAACCAGAATACAGAGAACTCCGACGTATTAGCAAGAAAAGAACTAGTGATCCCATCTCAGGGTAGGCAAAGGACCTGAAGAGAAACTTCTCCAAAGAAGACAGGTGCATGGCCTACAAATACATGAAAAAATGCTCACCATCCTTAATCATCAGAGAAATGCAAATCAAAACTACTCTGAGATATCACCTAACTCCAGAAAGATTAGCCTACATTATAAAAATCCCAAAACCAAAGATGCTGGTGTGGATGTGGAGAAAAGGGAACACTTCTACACTGCTGGTGGGAATGACACTACTACGTTCCTTTTGGAAGGATGTTTGGAGAGTACTTAGAGATCTAAAAATAGACCTTCCATTTGACCCTATATTGTCTTTACTAGGTATATACCCAGAAGACCAAAAATCACACTACAACAAAGACATCTGTACCAGAATGTTTATTGTAGCCCAATTCATAATTGCTAAGTCATGGAAGAAGCCCAAGGGCCCATCAACCCACAAATGGATTAATAAATGATGGTACATGTACACCATGGAATATTATGCAGCCTTAAAGAAAGATGGAGACTTTACCTCTTTTGTGTTTACATGGATGGAGCTTGAACATATTCTTCTTAGCAAAGCATCTCAGGAATGGAAGAAAAAATATCCAATGTTCTCATACTATGAAGCTAATTTAAGGGTTTCATATGAAGGCTATAACCCAACTATAGCACAAGAATATGGGACGGGAGGAGACGGGGGAGGTTGGGTTGGAGGGAGGATAATTGGTGGGGCCATGACTATGGTGCATCTTAGAACTTACTAAATGCAGAATACAGATGTCTTCATATAATAACTTAGAAAATGCCAAAAAAAAAGTGACACAAAATAAACATTCCAATTAGAATAAAGGATTAGATTAAGAAATTTATTATGGTTGTTAATATTCAACATTGTTCTACTCATTCCAGACAGTGCACCAAGTTAAACAAAAACAAACACCAAACAAAACAAAAACTGAAGGAATTTAAAATTGTAAAGAAAGCCACAAATTGTCAATATTTGCATGTTATATAATTCTTTACCTAAAAAAGCTGCTAAAATGAACTTAATTTTTTAATTAGCTATGAAAGTGTCCAATTGCAAACAAAAATCACGAAGTCTTCTAAACACTAAACGGAATTTATAATGGAGAGAATATCTCAGTTATCACATTTAACATTAAATTCCTGGTTATAAACATAATAAAAAGTATAAAAGGAAAGAACAACTAAAACCAATTTGGAAGTACATTAAAAATATTGAAACTGGTTAAAATACATATGATGTTCCTTGACTGGAGAGATCATACATTAATCGACTGGCTCAATGCAATCTCACTAAGAATCCCAAAGTGATGTTTTACTAAAACTGAATAAACTACCTGTAAAATTTGTCTAGAGAATGTGAGACCATTTTCCTGGTATTGAGATGATGGGGGGCAAGAATAGACAGAGGGAAGGGTATTTGTAGATCAGACATTACCATTAGAATATCTAGGAAGCTGTGGTAATTTAAAGAAGGTGATAAAGAGATAAATGAGTGGAACGGAACAGAGAATACTGAAACAGATCATGCACACATGGAAAGTTCAATTTGGACAATGAGAAATTTCGCTCTCCACTGGTGGAAAGAATGAGTATTTTCCATAGATAAAGCTAAATTTTAGATTGATTTTCCTAAAAAACATAAAAATAAAGATAAAAACCATGAATATGTTACAACATTTAAAAATTTTTCCATGATAGAAAGAATGAATGCGAAAATCATAATCAAATGCAATAACAGAATTCAGTCCCTTTAAAATGTAAATATCTGTGAGCTAAAAAAATACTATAAACTTAATTAAGATACTGATGAGACCCTAGGGTTGACAATACTGAGCCATAGCACAAACGTCAACAGCCTCCTTCCACTAGGCTTCTCTTCTTTTTAAGAAAAATAAGCACTTATTTAAGTCCCTATTCTTTACAGAGGGCAACTCCAGACACAAACAGTAAAGTGAAAAGAACACCATAGGAATCACTAAGATAAAGACAAACAACCCAATGGAGAATTGGATAAAAGTCAGAATAGGTATTTTAGAGAAAAAGAGGAACAAATAAACAAACGTACATTCAACTTGTAAGAATAAACATGCTAGAAAGGACAGATTACAAGAGAGAGACAGTATTTTTCAGCCTGCAGATTGGCAAAAGTAGGGAGATAGAGAAAGACAGACAGACAGACAAATAATATCCAGTGCAACCAGAGGCAGGGGGCAGCATTATAATTATCACGTGATATTCCTTGGCACAGCCATTCTGAAAGTCAGTTCAATTTTTCAGTTTTAATTAAGCATGAGTTTAGATGTGTCTTCCCTTTGACCCAGCATTTCCACTTCCTGGATTCTATCTTACATTTAAAATATGTTGTGTGTGTCCCCAAAGAAACATGTTCAAACAGGATCACTACTGGATTGTTTGCAAAATCAGAAAAGCAAAAATGCTTTTCTGGAGCATCATGAAAGAAGTGACTCCATGAATAGTCATATGCAGCAATTATAAAGAATAATTATAGGCTCAGAGCCTGTAGCTCTGAGGCTAGGGTGCCAGCCACGTACACCGGAGCTGGTGGGTTCAAATCTAGTCCGGGCCAACTACAACCAAAAAATAGCCAGGGCGGGTCCCTATAGTCCCAGCTAGTTGGGAGGCTGAGGCAAGAAAATTACTTATGCTTAAGAGTTTGAGGTTGCTGTAAGCTGTGAAGATATAGCACTCTATTGGGGGTAACAGAGTGAGACTCTCTTTCAAAAAAAAAAAAAAAGGAATAATTATAGGTACTGATACAGAAAAATGGATAAAATGTGTTGTTTCAAAATAAAATGTATTTTCAGACAAACTGGAATTCAGTAAATAATTTTTAGTGAACAGAAGTTAATTTAGAGTTGAATAAACAAATTATCCCAATTTTGTTTAATAAGCAACAAGATTGTATCTTTGGAAAAACATAGAGGATGGACACCAAGGTATTACAGATGGATACATCTAGGGAAAAAGGATAACGAACCAGGGAGGAGGAGGTTGAGATGGGGATTTCCATTGTATTTTTTTGATAAATGTATATTTATATGGGGGGCTTAAACATAATTATATGAAAAATATGTCTTGCCTGTTCAGCAATTGTGAATTAGTACTTTTATTCATCTGCAGATGAATTCAGGAATACCAACATAAAGTTACAAAATATTACCTACTGCTATAGAAATCCAGGATGTCGACCTCAGGGGAGTGGGCCCTCTTGAGAGAGACCATACAAAACTTCGTTTTCAGCAGTGTCAAAGCCAAATCACCTAGCATGGGGTAATCCTGGTTCTTCAAATGATAATGCAGTCCAGATTTGTATAACACTCAAAGAATCATGCATACAGTGTCTAAGGATGCTGATATATTCGTAATAGGATTCCTTTATACCCATGATAGAAAGAGTGAAACTGGGTACAGTTGTTAAATGTAGATGATCACGGACAGACACCCACCAGGTTCATGCCCAAAGTCTCTTTGCCAACCACAAATGAGCTCACCTTGGTTGCTGGTCTTCAGACATACAACCTCTCTATCCCTTCTTCCCACCAAAGAATAATGCCTCCCAGTATTCACACCCTAATATATTAATAGCTTCCTCCTCCCAAATTTGGACTGGCCCTAGCATTTATTTTCAATCGAAAGAATACTGCATAAGTGTTGTAAGTCTAAGGTTACATCACCGACCAAAGATAGATCTAATCTCACAGCTTCCACAAGGTGTTATGGAATGCCTTTTCTTGGAACTCAGCTGCTTTGTAAAGGGTCAATGTCCCTGAGACCACCAGGTGGTAAAAATTCCAAGTCACATGTAGGAGCTCAGGTGGATGGATCCTGAGAGAAAGTAGCAACTGTTGACAGAGGAAGCCTAGGGAAGTCTTCAGAAGCCACTGTCTTGGTGGGACTGCGTTAGGGAGCACAAATGAGAACTGTCTACCAGAGGCAAATTAATCCACAAAAACAATGAATAATAACAATACAGCACAAATGAGAACTATCTATCTAAATTAATCCACAAACACACTGAATAATAATATCAATACATTATTATTTTAATCCACTAATTTTTGGTACGATTCCATCGAAGCAATCATTGCATTCCCAAGAAATGGCCCTATAGGAGAAACGAATGAAAGTTATCCTGTGATAGTACAGGGAAGCGCCCATGCTCCTTGTCAGACTTAGTACAAGGCTTCTATTTAATGTTCATATTGCTCACATCCTTATATGCTTAATTTCATGAATTGCACTACCTCAGAGATAGATAGAATTAACAGCCTCATTTTATAGGTGAAGACACTAAAGTCTTAGAGAGACAAAATAGCTTGTTCAAGACCACACAGCTGGTATCCAGTGAAATCAGCACATTCACATCATCATGTATTCTCCTAGGAAACGCTAATAGAGTGTCTGTGAGATCAGATACCCGTAAAATGGCACTAAGCTCTGTGAGTTCAAAATAGCTATTGATCCCTGAAGATCTGATTTCCAGAATTCCAGTGGTAGAACCATATTTCACTGGCTTTCTAATAATGGCATTAATAAAACACAAATACGGGAAAGATTTCAGAGTTAACTGAACCAATTTACTGGGTATCTAAAATGTGCCAGGATGGGTACTAGATGCTGAGAAGAAAGATGAGAACAGCACCATTTCTTCTTCCAGAAACATCACAGCCCCTGGGACAAAGAGAAGCAAGACAGGGGGATAAAATCACAGAACAGCATGATTCACACACTAATTGAAATCTGTATGAAGTATTCTAAAATCAGTGAAAGCCTATGTCATTTGAGTATCTCATTTATCTCGACTTATTTAACATAAGCAGGCCTTTCCATGTGAAATTCTTAGAATTCTTACGATTCTTCAACATCAGCAATGTAAGTATTTTACTCACCCTAGAAGAAGTGGTTGATAGTGCCTTGTCTAATTACAGTTAAGTTAAAGCTTGAAGACTCCTTGAGATGACTTTTTCTTCAACAAAAGGCAACCTTAACGGAACCACTTCTCTGCCCACTAGCAAAAGACATGCTCTACAGCTGGACTCGACATATGACGGAAAGTCCAAAATGTCAAGGAGCCATTGACTTGTGCGTTTGTGCCAATATATCGCAAATATGGTTTCTTATAGTGGTGGGGCTGGGCTCAGCCCCAAAGTGCCAAATGGTACTGAGTACTCAAGAATAAAGCCATCTGCAGAACTCCTTCTGTGGCCGTTACGATTTGTACTGATTATAAGCTTCTATCAGAATGTCTTTAGGACTCTTATCTACCAATAATCCTACACTCTTCATTACAGCTCTGGGTTTAAGACTACACTGTCAGCTCTAAGGATGGGAGGATCATAACTTATGAAGATTTTCCACAACACCCAGTGATGCAGGTCGTAATTTGCATTATACCACCTTCACAGGAAATTCATAGACTAGAAAACAATTTAGACCCACCTGCAAAGGCCAAGTTAATGACACAAGGAGCTACACGAGATTGTCCCTGGTTTTGAATTAAATCTGAAGGAATGAAACATTAGAAGAATATAATTTCATTTGGCCAATGATGATAATCATCCTTCTTAAACCAAAAGCCTACTTGGCCACAGATGGCCCATGGATTGGATCTGACTCCAAAGGCTTACCACCCAAGTGTAATATTTGGGTGCTGCCTGCAACAATAACAACTCTTTATTGTTTATTTATCCAGCATGTAAGGATGTGTAATAATGTATAAGAGGATACCTTGTAGGTGATTAAATTCTTTTCTGAATCAATTTTGGTCCCAGTAGGTTGATACTTTATTTCTTCACAGTGTTCAAGACATTAAGGTACCATAAAATGCGTTAATGATCCATTTAAAAATAGCCTTTATGAAAAAAAAAAAACACTTTTCTATTTGAGGAAACTGACATTACATTATCTTACTATCATAATTTGATAGCATCTAAGAAATATTTACATAGAGGCACTGGCTAGGGTGGAAGTTACATGATATCAACAACTTTTTGATATTGAGATTAAAATAAAATATGAAAGTACTTTAATTTAACCGATCAAAACAATCTCTAGGAGAAGAGTCAAGATACCATATTTCACAGATCCATAGTATGTGAGGAAGTTTCTCAACTGTAGTAGATTGCTTCTCAAAATGCTGAAAGGAATCCTACACTGATCTCAAATTTCTACTGCTGTCACCAAAACTCTATGTTCATTGTTTGCAACAAAGGGCTTCCCAGAAACATTTTTAAGGACACTTATGTCAAAGGGATTTAAAGAATTATGAACAGGAACTTTATACATTTCATCATGCTTCAGCAAGTATCACGAAAAAAAGATACGCACAGATGACTAAGAGTGTTATGTTATTGCAAGAAGAGATCCAGCAAAAGGAACATTTTGGTTTCCATCGATCAACACACCATATTCAGTATAACCCAACCATATCATTCTGGACTTACCCACTCTCTTATAAGACAAAACATTTAAAAATAAAAATATTCCATATATGATTTTCTCTCTGCCCATACTTTCTTCCTTCTGAGCACTACTGTTAGACTTTCTCTAGCAACAACACTGGATCTGCCTTAAAATTGAGCCCAAGTCCAATGCCATATGAAACTCCAAGTGCTGATAGGCTTTTGTGATCATCATCTAACAATGAAATTTTCAAGAAGGGCATGTCAAGGATAGAAAGTCCTGTATCCAGCCTACTATAGTAGAACCAGACTCTCATTACAACAATTTATCATGGACAAAAGGGTGAAGAGAACCATTCACTAACAACCATAGTGAGGCCCCTGTATTGTTATAAACACTAGAATATAACACAATACCTTATGGTAGAATAAAGAGAGAGAGAGAGAGACTATGTAAATAACTCCTGTATATCTGAAATCAGTGATCACTGGTTCAGTGATAATGCTGAACAAAAGGACAGACAGGGTGTTTCTATTTTCCTATACCCCTTATAACTGCTGAGAAACTAATTACCTAACAGGTAGAAAATTATGGGAATGTTCTAAAAAAGAACAGGGGAAGGAACGATAGAGTGGATAATTTCATATCTTATCTCTGAATGTGAATTTATGGCTTCCTTCGTCTTTCAAAGAGTCATCAGTAGAAGGTCAAATAGTATTCTTTTGTGAGATTTCCCTTGTTTTCTACATGATGACTTGATAAAAGCATATACATCTTCCCAAATAGCTATATAAATAATAAAGTGATACCCTCCCTACATTCTATAAATACATTAACTTTGTTCCAAGAAGCTAATCTTTAGAGATCTGTTTTTAAAGGATCAATACCAAAGAAGATAAACACAGATTTCTGGATTTACATATGTCAGATATTTTCATTCTAAAGATTTTTTGTGCAGGGTTCGTTCCTTACTGTGGCCATTCATTAGGTGACAGTGATGGTTACCTAACACTTCAACATGAGGAGGTACCTAAAACTGCCAAACCCCTTAACCAAAGGCCAAATTTCGCAGTGCCAAGGCCAATTTGGTTTCATTTTATTTATGTAGAACAGTGACACCTAGTGGCAGGGAAGGCAAATCACAAAAGAGAATTCTCCAGTGGCACCTCCCACTCTTCCTTGGGATTAATGAAAAATGTGACCCAAAATGGGCTTCACTCTCTTCTCATCTTATTTTTGAAGTATTCAGTGATTTGGGGTTAAGGGCCCATTTCAGTGGGTTAAACCTATCCTGGTTTCTCTAGGAAGAGGCAAACCCAGTTACAATGCTCGAGGGTGGGAGGGTCTAAGAAAAGAATGTACCGGTGTTCTAAAGATAGAGCATAAGCACACAGGGCCAGCTCAGCTCCTAAACAGCCAACTAAGGACACCAGAGGATTATCCAAAAACTCTGGAGTGAAGGCATGCAGAGGAAATTTTACCAGTAAAGGGAGTTGGAAGAATGAACGTCAAATATGAATCACAATCATATTCTCATTGCTTTTCTGCCATTAGATTATGAGTTCCTTGAGAGCTGAAACTATTATCTGTTCCTTTTGTTAGAAGCAGTTGCATATGTCTGAAAAATGGCAGGTGCATAGTAAATGTTGAATAAAAGAGAGAGAGAGAAAGAGAGCAATAAAGAGAATGAGTCCAGTTAGATAAGTACTTTTGGGAAGACGACAGAAGATAAGGAGTCTGCACTGTACCGCCACGAAAGCTAAGATAGCTTTTAGCAAAGTTGATGGAGTTAAATGATAGCAGTAGTAGTTGATTTCCACTGAATACTTGCGACACACCATTCAAACTTACTCCTCTATTAGTATTTCCATTTAGCATGTGAGAAACCAAAGCACACTTACACAGCGAGAGAGCTGCAGAGTTAAAATTCTAAGCCATGGTCACCTTGTTCCAGTATCCCTGCTTTTAACCACTATGCTAAGCTATCCCTCTTCAATAAAAGCGGTTAAGTTCCAAGAGAAGTATTTAATTTACAACAGGATTTTTTAAGAGTGAAAACTGATAGTGCCTTGAAAACCTGATTTGCACATATCTCAACAATCCTGTTACATACAAGGAACTGTACCTTTATATGCTCTTTATGATGGTCCTAGTTGGAATATTCACACATGCCTTCAGAGAGCCAGAGATAACCCCTAAACCCAACCCCCCCAAGACATTTTGTTTTGATAACTTCTGCATATTTGACATAAGAAATCTTTCTTCCTCTGCTCTATCCATCAGTCTCATTTATTTATTTATTTATTTACTTACTTACTTACTTTGGTGAGACAGCATCATGCTTATTGCCCAGGCTGGAGTCAAGTGGCACCATCAGATCTCGCCATAACCTCAAACTCCTATTCTCAAGCACTCCACCTGCCTCAGCCTCCCAAAGGGAGGCTGGGGTAGATGAAATTACAGGAGCATGCCACAAAGCCCAACTAATATTTTTTAAGGTTTTGTAGAGATGGGGTCGCATTATGTTCCTCAGGCTGGTCTTGAAGTCTTGGCCTCCCACTCAGCCTCCCAAAGTCCTAGGATTACAGGTGTGAACCACCATGTCCAGACTCCAACAGACTTTTTAAGTGTAAGATTCCACCATTTCTTAAGAGTTCCTGGAAAATATTTAGAAAGTGGTCCTTGTAATTTTCTTCATATGTTACTAGTTTAGCAAAAATTCCCCTGAGTACACATATAATCCTCTCTTGCTTATCTAAGGCCTGGGCCATTCAGAATGAGTGGAAAACAGGGTATGAGCCTAGGTTCCCATCGGGGTCCTCATGTGTCCTATCTGAACTTGAATGAGCTAGATGGCACCCAGTGAGTATTCTAAACCAACAACATTCTGCAGCAGAAATGTCTTTGCTGGCCAAAATAAAACCAGTTATTATACTCAAAAAGGAAATCTGGTATCAACTAAGTTCCATATGAAATCATTTGAGAACCAGAGACTGCAAAATCAACCATAATTGGTGTGAATGCACACTAACCAGAGAAGATGTGAGCACAAGGAGGGCCCCAAGAGGCAAATTGAGCATGAAACCATATCACACCTTCACCTTAGATGCCCAGTTTCATTATTGTATCCAGTGTCACTGAGGAAGAACAGCTGTCAAATACTCTGGGGGACAGCAAATGGCAGGTGCACAGTAAATGTTGAATGAAAGAGACAGAAAGCAATAAAGAGAATGAGTCTGGACAGATAAGGACTTCTGGGAAGAGGACAGAAGATAAGGAGACCGTATCAATAGCCTTGAAGACACCTTACTTATAATTTGTGTAGGCCTCCTTTAATATGAATTCTTGCCACCTTGGGTTTTCTGTTCCTCATATCCTTTATTCGAGAATTATGCAAGGTTATACTCTAGGTCTATTGTAATTTAGCATTTATAGTCCATAATGCCTCTGGGACTAGATTACCTTCCTGCGTGATATTGTTTTTCATTTCCACGCTGACAAACACACCATTTCAAATGTCACTTAAGCAGCCAGTTCAAGTTCTGCTATTATTTCAGCTCCATATTGTCAAACAGGTGGATTTATAAATGTGTTACCTAAAGGAAACGTTCCCCCAAATAGCAGAAGTGGAGACTTTATTTATTTATAATTATTTGTTAGATTTGTAAAAATGTTCCTGTTGCTGGAAAGCCTCTGGCTAAATACAAATTAAAACACTTTTGAATGTAGTAAAATCAGCAGTGGCATCATTTTAATTACCCACTGGGGGATGCCGGGCTGCAGAGATGTATTTATCTCTTTCACTCCTTGTTTAATGGGATTGCCTGCTTAGGGGTACGAACTTCCCGTGTACATGTGTATGACATGAACTGCCCAACCACCCAAGGTATTTCATGTGATTCAGGCATCCATTGCTGTCCCTACCTATGGGCTGTGGTCCAAAAGAAGACAGAAGGCATGGTGGTAGAAATAATTCCTCCTTAATAACATCTTGGGTGGGAGCTAGCATTTAACGTTCTTCCATTTTGTAGACTTGGTAAGTGACTCAGGATGACCATCTCCCAGCTTAGAGGTGACCAGGCTGTTCTCTCTTCTTCCCTGGATAAGGCTATGGTTTCTGCTATCCAATCCTCTAGAATGCCCTTGATTTCCATCCCTCTGTCCCCTTAGTAGTCTCCCACTAAATTCTCTTCTGTTTGAATGAGCCAGTGTCCATGTCTATTGCTTGCCATCAAGAAGGCTGACTTGAGAAAGAGAGAAGGATAAAACAAATACAAAAACAAGAAACAACGTACAAAACCAGTGTGTATAAGGGAGAAGATGGAGACCTGTATCTAATCCCCATCAGCCTTAGGCAAGCTATAGACTAGAACCACGCTTTTATTAAAAAGAGAGAGCGCAGAATAGCCATTCAAAAGGTCTTTGCCGTACATGCAGACCTGAGTTTAACTTCTGACTTTGCCCCTTATTGAACCTGAGCCAGTCCTTTACCCTTCTATGCCTCAGTTTCCTCACCTTTTCAAACAGCATCACTGTGAAGGGATGGGATTTCTGTGAAGTCCATGCATATAGCACTTTCTCCATCCATGTCATGTGGTACAGTGCTTAATCAACATTAGCCAACTTGGTTCTCTCATCATCTGTCAGCTGAGGAATAATAATATCCCCACTCACTCACAGAGTTATTTTCAGGATGAAATGTGTGAGACAATACTTGGAAATATATAAAGAGCCTACAAGTATGAAACCAGAAAAATAAAATAGAGAAGCTGCCCTCTGGCTCATGCACAGAATTGAACTGGCTCATATAGCAAGGCAATGTTTGCTCAGCGATTCCTCTGGTAGGGAATGTTTAGCAAGCAGTTGGGAGTTTTGATGTTCAAACAAAGAAGGGGAAGGAAAGCTGCCCTAGAGATTAAGAGGCATGTTTTAGGAAAGATTCTCTTTTTACAATTAATTGATGATGATACATTTTAGACATTCAAAGAAGTATAGAGAATAACATAAAATGAAAACCAACATACCTATCATTCAGTAGAAGAAATAAAACCCTGGTAATGACAATGAAACCCCGTGTGCAGTTTCCCCATCACATTCCTTTCTTTCTCCTTGCATTTCTCCTATGTGTTCATCCGTAAACAACATGTAAATATATGCATATGTATTCAAAGTACTGGTTTCTATATTTTTTAATTATAATATAAGCAGTGGCACACACTTCATAGATTCTTACACAACTTGCTTTGCTTTTTAACATGACTATGTCATGACTTTGGAACAACCACAACAATGTGTACATTTGTTCAGTGTGAGCAATATGACACTGGAAGAAGATGTTACCATAATTCACTGGCAACAAACATTTAAGTCACTTCCCATCTGACATTCTTTCATCAATTTTTTTATGCCTCAATGCCAGTTTCTCTAGGGCCAGAAGTTCTCAATCTTGAAAATCTATCACGTGGAGGGTTTCTTAAGACAAAGAGTGCTGGGCCCCTCACACAGAGTCTCTGATTCAGTAAGTCTTGGTATAAGACCAAAGAATAGGCACTTTGAACAAATTCCCAGGTGATGTTGACATTACTGTTCCAGGGACCACACTTTGAGAAACATTGCTCTGCACTATATTTAAAAGGGGAACTAGTAGGCCCTAAAGTATGTACATTACTTTGCTAGAAATGAAACTAAATCACTTTCTAAAGCAGTTGAATTAACAATGTTAGGTGCTCCCATTCTCCAATTTCTTATCCACCCAGAAAAACCATTTTTTCCACTTTTTTCAAACTTTTTTTTTCAAACTTTTTCGATTGGTCTTCCCTGCCAGGCACTGAGCTTTTCACAGCTGATTAGTTTCATAGACCTAGCATAGAGCATGCACAGCAAAGTGCATTATGAATGAGTGAATGGCTGGCTAGTTCTCCAGGTTCCCCTATAGAATCCTTACCCTGAGAATGGAAATAAATTCAGGTCTCTGAGGCAAGAACTAAAACTTTTCCTGTAAAGGAACATGCTTGGAGAGTTTATTAATTTTTTTAGATTTCAAATTCTTTTCTTCCAATAATCCTTGGTGCAGATCCAAGGAATCCTCGAAAACAGAACTCATGCTGGCTGAGTCCCATCTGTCCTTCAGTGTTCATCTTATATGAACCCTCAGGCATCAGGGACTTAATCTCACACATGTTCAAAGAGGTCCACGTCATAGGCATCCTTATCTATAATACATGCAGCAAGAGTAATAATAATAATGACAGCTAAAGTTATTGAGTGCTTACTGTATATTTGGCACTCCTTACATGCATGTATCCCTTACTACAATCCTTAGTACAAATACCTTAATTGTAGCCAATTAATGAATGAAGTAAAGGTTTTGAGCAGTTAAATAACCTAGTCTCAGTCACATCACCAGCCAATAAAATTCAGTCAATGAACTTCAAAGTCATATTCCTTTGTTATTCCAATTGGCCAATATCAGTCATTTCATTTCTTCACATATAAAATGGAATCCTAACTGTAGGAGGATACCATCCCAGATTGTTTCTATCAATTCAGCTGAAATTAGTCCCAAAGATCCCAAGCTATTAAGGGGAAACATACAGAGAACCTCTTGAACAACCTTTTGTTTCCCTCAGAGGAAACTAGCTAGGTTCAGCAGACCAAATCTCCAACTGACAACCTGTTAAGGAGGGCTGAAAATAAACATGAAATTAATTTGAAAATATATTTAGTGACACCCCTCCGTCAATCAGATGTCCACTTTGCATATGCCCAGGTCTCAAAGCTGTGAACTTCAGCAAAAGGGAGGCTTTCTACAACCAGCCAGGCACAGACCATTTGCATTCAGAGGTCTTTGCTTTTCTTGTATCTTATTTTTTATTTGGGGAAATATTGAGAGAGACTGGCTGCAAATTGTGCTACCAGACAAGATGAATGATCATCAAAATACAGTCAGCAAAATTTTAAAATATGGATAAAGGAAAGATATTAATATCCTTTCTAAGGTAATCAGTACTTTTTGTTTGACAAAGAAATTGCCCACTGTTTATGGTTTATGCAAATAATATATGTTAATGTTGAGGTTGCATAGTATATGGATTTGCATATAAGTGTTTGTGGAAGATACATGCCAATACATTTTAAACTTCTTCCTCATATAAACACAACGATTTCATAAATATACAGCACCTTGTTCTTAAAAACATTTATTATAATTTTATGCAATGCAAATCACATTAGAATAAATTATTTTTTGCTAAAATGGCAAAGTCAGCAAAATTACAGGGAACTATAAAGTCCCAGCCATTGTGTACTTTTCAATTACATCAAAATGCACTGTCACCTCCCTGGTGGCATTCATGTGGATGCTCTGAGCCTGTGGGACCTCTGGCCTTTAGCCAGCCCAGGAACCATGTGTGCTCATGGCATCAAGTTGTATCTCTGCTAGCTCGCAGATTGGAGAACAAACTTTCTTTATTACAGATTAATAAAGAGGACTTTTAGACATTTTTTAAAAGCTATGGGGATCAACCCTGACTACTAAGGAGCAGGGTCCCAATGGAGACTGTTTTTTAAGGAATAAGATATGACTATAGCAAGTCCCTGGGACCCTAACCATATCTTTACTCATGTCCTCACAGTTCCTTGCAACACAGAGTTTCTGGGTACCTACTATGTGCCTTCTGTCATTCTATCCTTAGAGCCATGGACATAACAATCAGGGACCATGTCCCCATGGAATTTATAGTCTAGAAGTAAATATGGGGCTTAGATCAGTATACAAGTAAATGTCATTTCAGGTAGTTATGAGTGATGGATTCATCATGGTGCTTGGAGGAGAGGTGCCCTTGATGGGGTGATGAGGGAATGCTTATCTGAAGAGGTGACATTTGAGGCATAACTTACATGGGAGATGTAGCCTGCTTACATGGGAAGATCCAGGGAGGGTGCCTGAGGCCCATCAAGGACAAAGACCTGAGGAAGAACAAGAAGGGGAAAGCTCAGGTCCACAGGAGTCTTGGATGCCACAGAATGGAGTGTAGTATTGATTCTAAGCAGAC
This sequence comes from Arctocebus calabarensis, assembly GCA_963573935.1. Lineage (NCBI taxonomy): Eukaryota > Metazoa > Chordata > Mammalia > Primates > Lorisidae > Arctocebus > Arctocebus calabarensis. Next base: position 15,364 of record CAUYON010034093.1, read on the forward strand.
TGGAAAGTGGCTTGGGTGCATACACAAGCCATTGACACATTCTGAAACATTGCTATGAGTGAAATGGATGGAAAATCAGAAAGGGGGAGCCCAGCTGGAAAGGTGCCCAGCTAGAAGGGTGCTCAGGACGTACTCAGGATGAAAGATGGACACAGACTGGACTAGGAACTAAGCCCTGAACCATATAAATGTAGATCAACTCGGGATATAGTTAAGAGCTAGAAAACACAGAACTTGCTGATAGACTGAAGGTGGAGAATGAATGGAAAGAAAGAACCAAGACTAATTCATCAGTTTTTTATGTCAACAAATCAGAGAATAGGGTCCCATTGACTAAGAGAAAAATAGATTAGGGGGAAATCAAAACATCCATTTTGGGATACTGGTGGTATCTCTAAGTGTGAAGGTCAAGTCATAGGATATTCAAGGAAAAATTCAGAGAAGTGGTCAGGGGGTCCAGAGTATTAAGAAGAACCAGCGATGCCTCTCCCTGAAGAGGAACGAGCCTGTTAACAGAAGATATGGGCAAGACAGAAGCTTATGATATATCATCTGATACTTCAAACAAGAAATCATGTTTAAGGTGACAAGAGACACAAGCCTAGATGATGGAAGGGGGTGAAGTGAGAAAGGAAAAGCAATGTAATTGTGGTATAGTGAAACATGAGTTCATCTGAGACTACTGTGGTTGTATTTAGCTAACATTCATTATCTTCTATATTCTGGGCACTATAAAGCGTGCATGGGTTTATCTTCTCAACTAAGGCTCATTTAGAGTATATTAAATACTCCTGGCCTTTCTTAATCTCTTCGCATACTCTGCCCTAAGGTGAATGGAATGATTATCCTGGCTGTTACATTTAGGAAAAATGTTCTTTCTCTTCCAGGAAGCAAGCTTCCCACAGGATGTAGGACTTCTCCTGTGTATACAGTAAAGTTTTATTAGATAAGTCTCCATGAAGGGAGACTTGTCCCAATCAAGTATTATCTGTGCACGGGTAGGTAACTCAGCCTAATGTGGGAATTGGGCCAACAGACCCATCTGTGGCATACAAAGCCATATCTCCACTTGCCCATGGGTAGTAATAAAGATGGTACCATTGCCTCCACCTGTAACTCTCTAATCTTTATTTGGAATTCAGGCAAAAAAGAGGAATGCTCTTTATTGCTTACTCACCCTGCCCTGAAGACCCCAACAGACATGCCTATGTTTATTAAATTTTCACACGGAATAGTCCACATCACAAAGTCCCAAAGCTGCAAATGCTGGCTACGGGTGGAGAAAGAAGGGAAGGCTTAGACACTGTTGGTGGTATTGAAAACTAATACAGCCTTTTTGGAAAGAAGTATGGAGAATGCTTAAAGAGCTAAAAATAGACCTCTTATTTGATCCCGCAATCCCATTACTGGGCATCTACCCAGAAGAAAATAAATCATTTTACCATAAGGACATTTGCACTCAAATATTTATAGCAGTTCAGTTCACAACTGCAGAGATGTGGAAACAATCCAAGGGCCCATCAACCCATGAATGGATAAATAAACTGTGGTATATATATACCAAGGAATACTATTCAGCCATAAAGAAAGATGGTGGCTTCACATCTATTTTTTTTTTTTTTTGAGACAGAGCCTCAAGCTGTCACCCTGGATAGAGTGTTGTGGCATCACAGCTCATAGCAACCTCCAATTCTTGGGCTCAAGTGAGTCTCCTGCCTCCACCTCCCAAGTAGCTGGGACTACAGGCGCCTGCCACAACGCCCGGCCATTTTTTTTTTGGTTGCAGACGTCATTGTTGTGTGGTGGGCCGAGGCTGGATTCGAATCCACCAGCTCAGGTATACGTGGCTGGCGCCTCAGCCCATAGAGCCACAGGTGCCGAGCCACACATCTATCTTTTGCACTCTATTTACCTGGAAGGATTTGGAGAACATCCTCCTAAGTAAAGTATCTCAAGAATGGAAAAGCAATCATTAAATGTATACAATATTAATATGAAACTAGTAGATGAACAACTACATACCCACATGACAGCAAAATATTTAAATTCAAGAAGAAAGATACAGGAGTGGGTTTGGTAAGCTCTTACTTGTTGGGTATAATGTAGGGGTATATGGCACACCTCCTGGGTGAAGGGCCCAACTTATGCTAGACTTTACCTAACACAAACAATGTAACCTACTCATTTGTACTCTTATATTAATCTGAAATAAAAAAATTTAAAAATCTTCATATCAACCTCATAATGTTATTCCCATGATTCATCTTAAAGATGAGACAACAAAGGCCCAAAGAAGTTAATTACTTGTTCAAGTTCACAAAGCCAACCAGTAAAGAAAGTTTCTCCAGATCCATTTTTTAATTGAAATGCTAACTCTCCTGACTGCTAGCTCCCTAACTTGGGACCAGTTTCTTCATCCATGAATAGGGAGGATAATTTCACAGAAGTATATTGTGAACACTAATGAGATGCAACTCACAGATCAATCTGGCACATAGTAAGATATATTTACTCTTAAAAAAAAAAAAAAAAGTCCCACAGGACCAGCTTCTCCCTTTAGGGTTTTAGGAGGGAAGGTGGCCACTTCTATGTGAGAGATGCTCTGCAGTGTGGAAATAAAATGACATCACTCCAAAGAGCATTTTGTTTATCTTCAAAATGTGGGGAAACAAGTGGAAAGGATTCCCTCTTACAAATGCAGGAATAGGATCTCATTTAAATCTCTTAGGTGAATCGAGTGTGATGCCAGCATAATGGATGGAAAATCCTTAAATTTTGGAGTTGTTAAAGCATTGAGTGGTGTTTAGTTGGAGAAGGAGCCCACAGATGGGCAGTAGATCATGGAATACCCTCTTTCCCTCCTAACATCATGACCACAAGATTCAGTTTAGCTGCATTTAAAAGAAATAAGAGGAAACTAGAACAGGAAGAAAGGGTGGAAACAGATTTCATTCAACTACAGAAAAAGACAATCAAGAGAAAAGAAAAATGACTCCAGCACATTGGAAATGGAGGGTGCTGTGGTTGTGGACCACGAAGAGAATGTTGCTTCTACTGTCTGCAGTGAGGCCTGGCCTTGAAACATCCAGGGAGATAAGCAAGCTGCCCCTCAAGGATGTGGCTGCTGGATTGAAGATTCCAGAACTCATAATCCCTACTCCACAGCGGCAAGTGCCTCGGGATGTAGAAAGCATGTTGTGCACACCATAGTGGCTGGAGAATGTTCACATGCTTTACAAGCTGGAGATGCTCACCAAGCTTTGTTGGAGAATGTGCAAAAAAGTTTATCTGCTCACCGTTCCTTGCCAGTGGGGATGGTGCACTTGGTGGAGTGATTGTTTTCTGGCTGTGTGGATGTTCTGCAGAGCCTGACTCCTCCTAAAACCAGCAGACACTTTTAATGGAACTTCTGTGGAGCCACCTAACGGAAAGCATGTGTGTTGGATATATATCAGCCCATGATAGGAAAGCCAAAGCCCACAACTCAAGACTCCCTCCTGATGCAGTGGCAGGACAATCCTTGGCCATTGAAGGTGGGGTTTCCCACCTGGACAGCCCAGTGAACGGACCTGTCAGACTGAGCATGAAGCCTCTGAGATGCATTTCACAACCTGAATTATTGGGCTAAAAAGTTATTATTGGGCTAAATGTTTCATCTTCCTTGTTTTATAATTCCTACTGCAACCTTGTACAGCGCTCAAGGCACAAGTGCTGCTGTAGTTAGGGCTTAGTGACAAGCAGATCTTTGGCGGGTGAGTAGGACGATGCGCGTGTGTATGTGGGTAAGTGTGTGCTTGCATCTCTCTTGAGGAAATAGAAACTCCTCATTCCTAAGACCAGGAATGATTACATTGTCTTTGCAAAATGTGTGCTTTAACTGTTTACAAGTAAAACCTGAAGTTGCAGGAAACATTTTTTATGTCATAAAGATTTATAGCTGTCGCCCATGTAATGTGTCAGAATGGAAGAGCAAATCTACTTGTCTAAATGATTTGACAGTGGTAACTCTCCTTTTAATAACGGTAATAAGTAACAAAGTGTTTTTACTTGTTAACCAGATTAGTGGATCCTGTGGTAATTTAAACTGTCGCTCTCACCCCTCATATGGGGCATTTTTCTTTAATAAAGAATGGCTTCAGTGAAACAATCTAGCAGAGAATTAAGGTCAGAACCTTTTTAAATAAGTCTGATAAAGTTTGTACTTCTTTCCTTTTCTATGCTTAACTATTGCTTAGCTTTGAGCTGTATGTATGATATTATGAATGAATGTGTAAAAGAACATACGCCGATGCACAGTTCTTAATTTGTTTATAGTGGAAAGTTACTTACGATGTAACTGTAAATAAGAAAGCAAAATCTATGGGAAAATTCAATCTCTGAATTTCTTGTTTAAATATATTTTTAAGATAAAGTCACAAAAATAAAAGAAGCATATTACTGGTAAAAAAAAAAAAGAGTCTTACCAGTTAGTCTAAAAACTTTAAAATCATTTATTATGAAAGAGAATTCAGAATACGCTAAATGTAGCATAGGCAGTGCTTTTTATTCTAAGAACTTCCTTATGGTGCTTTATATGTGACTGATTGCTTCAGTAAATGAGCTCTAAGAAGGTAGAAGCCAAAAGTCTGCTTTTTTGTGAGGACCACATTTTTATTGCCTATTACACTTACAATTAACAGTGAATTTAAAAAACAGAAAAATCTTCAAAGGGATTCAGGGAAGTACAGCTTATTCTGACTGTAAATGTTGCTGCCCCTCCTGGATCTGGTCTGCACACGTGGTAGACACCTGTAGGTGTGGAATCAGGGTGGAGATGGCTGTCACCCTCTGCTAATTGCTTGAGCAGAGGACATACACTGTTAGAGACTATTATGGGGCTGTCCCCACACCTGCCAGGATAAGAGGAAGGCCTGCTTGTCGGACTGTGCAGCTGAGGGAGCAGCTACGTTAAACCCCAGTGCCTTTCTAGTTATTGGTTCCAGTTTCTTCTCCCTCCTGGGTTTCCAATTATTGGTTCCAGCCTCCTAAGAAGTCTGGCACTCTTTCTTATTAAGTTCCCTTTTATATCTTTGAATCCTCATAATACGTTTCCCTTTTCATTTTTTTTTATAGCTGACTTTGAATGATCTTCTGTTACTTGCAAATAAAGGCACGCCAATGAAAACAGCTTTTCACTAAGGTTGGAGGTAATACTATGGATCATCCATGTCTTTAAAATGGCATACGCCAGAAGGTTTGAAAAAGGCAGGCATGTCTGTATTTTATAAAGATATAAACCTACTCATAGTAATTACATACCATGGAAGCTATTAAAATCACCCCTAAAATCACTAACCATGTCCCCCTACCCTTTAGCCAAAGATCACCTTATCCTCCAAATTGCCTTTTCAAGTTTCCCTTTATGACCTCACTAGGACGCTTTGTCCTGGGAGCCTATGCTACTTTCCCTTTCCTGTAGTGACCCCACCACCACTGTCCACATGTTCACGTCCCTCTCTATGTGCACTTGGTCCATATCCCTTGTTTTTGCAATTTCCTTAACAACATCCTTGCTACCATACCCCATTCTCACTTTAGTACATGAATCAAGGAAAAACTCTAGCCCAGAATAAACCATGTCATCCAGTCTGTGTGGGTCATAAGCCACATTGTATCCCCTCCCTCCAACTTCATATATTGAAAGTCCTAATCTTGAACACCTCAGAATGGGACTGCATTTGAAGGTAGGGTTTTTAAATAGGTAGTTAAGATAATATGAGGCCACTGGAGGTGGGACCTAAGCCAAAATGATTAGAAAAGATTAGGACACAGATTACATACAGACGGAAGACCACGTGAAGGAGAGAAGATAGCCTTCTACTTGTACGAGACAAGGACAGAAGCCCTTAGAAGAACCCGACCCTGACAATGCCTTGACATGGGAACACAACCCTGACAATGCCTTGACTTGGCCTCCAGAACAGTTACAATATAAACTTTTGTCACTTAAGACCTGTGGTACTTTGTTATGGCAACCCTGACAATCCACATCCTGTGCATTTACCTGAGCATCTAAAAGTTGCTGGAGAAAAAGTACACAGCCAGGTAAAATGCTCTCACTACACATTTATGACACCAACTGGACCCCTGGTATTGCCTAGGAATTCTGTGCCGTTCTCTGGACAACTTCCATTTCCATTCTCTTTGGTGACAATTTTTAATCTATTGCTTTCTCTTCCCATCTCCAAGTGTCCGCCACTCTACTTCCCAGTCCTCTCAATGGTGATCTTAACTCCACTTCACACTCAAATAAAAATTTTTTTAAACTCCTTCAACCTTTGACATCCTCACTCACAACCTTACCTGCATTTGCTTCTTTCTCTCCACTACACCCTCCTTTCTACTCACACTTCCCATCCTCCTTCTCCTCCCACCGTCTTAGAATCTTCTCTTCTCCACTTTAAACCATGTCACCTCAACCAGCTTCTATCCATCAGTATTTAAAAAGCACCCAAGTCTATCCAAAGTTATCTCAGTTCCTAGTACTCTAAAATGGATACAATAATACTACCTATATTAAGAACTATTTGCAAATGTCTAGCACACACTTGGAGCACAACAAGCACACATGATCCTACTTGAATTCCATTCAGAATTTTTTAACATACAGATGGGAGAAGACTACATCACAGACTTTGCAGATAAGAGAGATTAAACAGTATAGTTCTTTTCCTAGTAGGCATTTGAAGAAGTTTTTAAAAATTCCTTCAATCCCTCAGTTCTGACTCTCTGACGCAAGCTGTGCTTGATGGACTTCCAGAGAATAAAATAATCCTGGTATCACATGAAGAGGCCAGAATGAGTTGTTTAGCACAAAAGTGGTAAGGTCACTGGCATTGCTTATAAGGATTTATATGCTTCATCTGTTAAAATACAGGTCCTTCTCCACACCACATCAAGAGAGCACAGGGAAAAGGGAGATGAGAAGTGATGTTCTGGGACAGCTGTGCCCTCTGGAGACTGAACACCAGCAAGAACCCTCAGTACAACCACTCTTCAGGAAGAAGCCCCAAGCCCCCTAGCCCAGATCTCATTGATATTATCACTATAGAATAACCTACAAGCTCTCAGCCATAGTTATGAGAACCAAGGGGACCAGTGCACACAAATGTCACCATGGGGATGTCCTCTTCCTCCAACTACTCACCACGGGACTGAGGGACAGCATGCCCTCCGTGGTCCGTCAGTACTGCCCTGATACAGCCAGCTGAGTCCACTCCCTCCCTCTGCATCCAGCATGCCCTTGGTGCCCAAGAGGAAGGGAAAGACTGGTGTTTGCCAAGCAGCCATTAGTGAAGGTATGTGGCCAACTGGGTGGTGATGTGTTTAAAGTCACCACCACAGACACATTTATTATAGAAAATGTTTGTTGATGAAAGAGATGTCCCAGGAAACAACTAAGCTCATAATGGTTAGAACATCATGGTAGCCCAGCAGACTGAGGACATCTTCACCTACTGCAGCCATGGCTGTGGAAGGTTAGCCCATGTTTACTGTCAAGCTCAATGTTTGAAAGGACCAAAGGTCAGCTGTGATTCAGGTCAATGTTCTGTCCCAACATCGAATTCCCACCCTAAAATGAGGCCCTCCTCATCAGGAACAGGCCCACTAAGTATACTCACTCCAAATATAAATGTAGAACCAGTGGTTCTAAGTTAATGAGTAATCAGGACCCCTACAAGGTGAAACCATACTTAAAGATACACTGCTTTGGATCTGAAGAAGTTCTTGAGGTCCTGAAGGAGAATCTTTAGCACACAGAGGGCCCTTTCTACAGGTCCTTTCTCCAGCCCCAGAGAAGACTGCCTTCTTGAGTCCCAGAGTGAGCAATCTTGGAGAAGGTAAGCCATCTGGAAAATAAAGTTGTCTCAAGTTTGCCATAGTGGATGAGATCCCAACAATCAACAAGGACCTCCTGGAGGCCTTGTGGGACATGCTCAAGCTGAATATTCACACTAATGACTATGAACATAGGGGGATCCTAGCATCTTAAGACCCTAAAAGTTTTAAAGGGCAAAGGACTTTGGGTGAAGTACCAGGACACCATTTGTCCCCACTATTCCATGAGAGGCCTCCTCTTCAGAGAGTCCTCCAAAACATCAATGTATGAAATGCATTTACCACCTATAGATGGCAGAACACACTGGAAGAAATGGCTGCATCACTCTGGAGCTCTGTATCCAGACAGTAAACTCTAGAGGGGCTCTGCAGACACTGTCATCTGGAACCTGAAGAAGGTGAACACCATGACAGTCTCATTTGCACACTGGGCTCTGCGCACAATGCTCTTGAGTGACTTCCTAAAGGTGAAAAGTCCAAAGCGGAGATGAAGCAGTTGAACAGCCTCCAGGAGAAGTCTCAGGACCGGGTTATGGTCCACAGCAACAAGTACAGTGGCTTCTATCAAGATAGGAGACCCTCAACTGCTTCTATGTCCTGCAGAATTCCAGTAGTAGGACATGGAAGTCTATTCCATTGCCATCGCAAACTACTGTACCATCTGTGGAACCAGGAACCCCTGGGCCTGCCACAACCAAGCACCACAATCTGATGACTTATGACAACAGAGAGTTATTCTCTCATGGTTTGGGAGCTAGAAGTACAAAATCAAGGTGTTGTCAGGGTCATACTCTGAAGCCTCTAGTACAGGGTCCTTCCTTGCCTCTTCCTAATGTCTTGTGGTTTCTGGCAATTCTTGGCTTGCAGATGCATCACTATAACCTCTGCCTCTAATGGCACATGGCATTTACTCTGTGTGTCCCTTCTGTCTTTGTGTCTTCCCATAGCACTACCCTGTGTTTGTGTCTGTGTCCACACTTCCCTCTTCTTACAGTGTCACCATCAGTGGTTTGAGCCCCTAAACCAGTATGATCTCATTTTGACTTGATCACATCTGCCAAGATCCTATTTCCGAATAAGTCCACATCCACAGGTTCTGGGGCTTGAGACGTTAACGAATCTTTTGGGGAGACATTATGAATTATGTCCCATTACACTCACCCCTGTGTGAAACATCAAACACAAGGTGCAGGTGCAGAACTGATGGCCACTTGGGCTCCATGTACATGACCTGGTAGTCATCTCTATACCAGAACAGACCAAAGCCTTCAGGATGTCACACCACTAGTACCTTAGAGCCTGGAAAAATAGACAGCATGACCTACACACAAGACCCTCATATGGCAACTGGGAGGGTATGGTGCTGGCAGAGGCAATAGATTAGGACAGAGAAAGACTGGACTTCACAGTGTATCTAAACCAGGCCCTGATTCTCCTCGTAAGTATCCTGAGTGTCTAATCTAGGCAGGGCTCCCTGTTCTGTGTCTTTCCTACAGGAACCCATGGCTGAGGCAGGGAAGCTCAGTGAGCTGCAGCCCACACTCAGCTGTTTCCTCCAGAGCTACCAAGACCACGCTATGTGACTCCCACCTGCTGCCCAGCACAATGTTTGCCCAGTCCACTCATGTCCCCCCAACCCCAACAGTCTCCACATCACGTTACTCAAGTGTTCCACTGTTTTATAGGCTGTATATAAATTTCATTATTTGCTGATTTAAATTGAAATGAAAAGGCAAAAATAAGTAAATATATAAAGAACAGTGGCCCTGGAGAAGAATTCCTGAAAGTCTTATAAATCCAATAAATAATGCAGCCTCCTACATGATTAAAGGAAAATTAAGATGAGGAATAGCTGTGTAAGGAACAACATGTCTCATCCCTGTAATTTCTTTTACCACTGGCTCCTCTTACCATTGCTCCTTTTGGACAGACAAGGCTGCAAGTGATTATCCCAGGAAAGGGGTGGCACAACCAGAGAGGAACAAGTCTTTCTCTTGCTTTTATCTTAGAGACTTTTAGACCTTTGTATTTTATAAGTGTAAGCCCCTAGGGAAATCAGGAAACAGAAAAATACCATGTGGAAGCGAGTATTCTTGAATAGAAAGAATTCCCTGGGCTAAAGAAATTCGCTCCCTGGAATAGCATACGAACCGCCATTTGGCACCACTTTCTAGGAATCCTTCCTAAACATAGCAGGGACAGAATGATTGTAAAGAAGAAACAGGAGCCTGCATTGCAAGTCCTTTTCTAAGAAAGCAACATGCTATTATTAAAAGTAGTTCTGGGGACACCATCAGCCCAGCTTCCCCTCTTACCTACCACCACCCCCATATGGCAGAACAAGTGCTAGAGATAAGGGCACACTACAGGGGACCTACAGGGACTTCCCTAACCCAGAGATTCTCAGCAGAGGGCAACTTTGCAGCTACCCCACCCCATGGGATGCTCAGTAATGCTTGGAGATATTTTTGTTTGTCATAACCGGGAAGTCATTTCATAGTCAAAAGGCCAAGAGGCCATCCTCAAAATAGAAAGTCTAGGAGTAGGCATGATCTGACTGAATGTTTACATTCCCCCAAATTCATATGTTGAAATTTTCACCCCCAAGGTGATGGCATTAAGAGGGGAGGTCTTTGGGAGGTGATTAGATCATGCAGGTAGAGCCTTCCTCATAAAAGGGACCAATCCCTTTATAAAAGAGACTCCAGGGAGATGCGTCACCCATTCCACTGTTGTAGAAAAGAGTGAGAAGCAGGCCCTCACCAGACACCAAATCTACTGGGACTTTGATCTTAGACTTTCCAGCCTCCACGATAGTGAGAAATAAATTTCTGTTGCTTACAAGCCAGCCAGTTTATGTTTTATTATAGGAGCCCAAACAAAGACAATAGGTTTCCCAGAATAGTTCCTCACCTGCAGAAGCTCCAAGACCAAGATATGTCTGCACATCACAAATACCTGGGAGCACCAAAAACAAGACAAGGAGATGTAGAAAGCCAGTCTACAAGGCATCCGATCCAAACAGCAGAAGAAATCTCAAATATGCAAAGCTCTTCAGCTGTGACTGCCAAGAAGTGAGAGCCTTTTTGAAAAGCAAAGAAGGAAAGCATATTGAAAAGACTGATAGACTTGATCGCATAAAAAAAAATTTAAGTCTATGAAATAGGAAATTGTTTTGAAAAGAAAACAACAGTAAAGGAAAAATTGTTTGCCCCATTTCAAACAGGTGCAGAGCTAGGAGTATTACTATGCGAAGAATTCTTATAACTCAGGAAGAGGGAAACACCTTAGGAAAAAATGGGCAAAAGACATGAGTAGAACTATCAACCACCCCTAAAGCATGCATATGTCATAAATCAAGTAAGTATTAACAGACTCATTATCACTAAAAAAAAAAAGGTCCAAATGTTAATGTCAAAGTCTGCTAGTGAAGTCTACACCTTGATAGGAGTTTTCTGGGGGATAAAAGACATGTTTCAAAACCCTACAATAAGTAAATGCTTCATTCATCAATTCCACTCATTTGAAGGCAGAAAAATGAATTATGAAAAAAAAAATCCATGTCTCACAAGCAAGAAACAAGGTCATAGAGGTGTCCTAACTTGCCCAAGTTCCCTGAACTGAGAAGTAGCAAAATGGCATATGAGCTCAGATTTGAATTCTTCTGAGCCCCTACGCAGACACGTCAGCAATCTGTGGGTGAGAGGCGATACAGGTGGTCAGCAAGTAACTGTCCATCAGTCAAACTCAGAGCCTTGGCCATTCCTTGGTCTCTATGTGACCTAAGAGTCACCATGAGCTGGGAGAAGGGTACAAGAGTCACCATGTAATGGGAGAAGGGTATAATTATAGGAATCTGAAAATTCAAAAGAGAAGGAATATCTCTAAATGCCCTCTCCAAGGGCATTTCCTCAAGGCTTCAGGCCAGGATCAGACCCACCAATGTCAAATCCCTCTGCCTCCCTATTCTTCTACAAAAAGGCCAATTCATAGCTGACTGAAAAACATTTTCCCTTTTGTCTTATGAATGACAAAGCACTTCCTTCCAGAACACCCCCTGGAGCACGTGTCTAGTGGAGCTGAAATTTCACCTAAGACCACAGTTCTATGAGCGATCGCTGAATTCTGTGGATTAATGACCATGGAATCACCAGCACAAAACAAATGGCCACTCATTTTTGCAGGCAGCGGCAAGTCTGTCAATCCCACCGAATTAGGGAAGAATGGCACAAGACTTTCAGGGAGAAGTCTGGGATGTCTTAGTGCTTTTCATCCATGGAAAGCCACCCCTCTGCAGACCAGTCATGTGTCAACAGAAACTGTACCCGGCTGTGACAGAATCATGACCTCTGAGGTTTGAGATGTCACCTGGGAGGCTTGGCTTGCATGTCATAGGAGAGTAAAGGCACAGACTGCAGTGAGTTGAGAAAATAAAACTCTTTGTATGGTAACATACTACACTGGTTCTTCCCAGCCTTAGGGCTGCAGGCTCTAAGGCCCCTGCTAATGAATCCAAACTACCACATTTTTCAAGCCCCATCTTCCTGGAAGAAGCTGATGATACATCCAGCCAAGAGCTAGGAATTGGGTGACCCTGGGCCAATTCCTTCCAACTTCCTATCTCTCTTGCCTCAGTTTCCTTCACTCCCATGCAGGCTGTGCAGAATCTGGAGTCCTGCATGGAACCCCTATCTGTGTGCCTGGCAAATTTATACCCTGCATAGTTCTTTGAAATACGCCATCTCAGCTCGGTGCCTGTAGCACAGTGGTTACAGCACCAGCCACATACACCAAGGGTGGTGGGTTCAAACCCAGCCTGGGCCAGCTAAACAACAATGACAACTACAACAACAACAATAACAAAAATAGCCAGGGATTATGGCGGGTACCTGTAGTTCCAGCTACTCGGGAGGCTGAGGCAGGAGAATCACTTAAGCCCAAGAGATTGAGATTGTGGCACTCTACTGAGAGCAACATAGTGAGACTGTCTCAAAAAAAAAAAAAAAATTCCATGTCATAGGAAACTTGAGGTCTCTCCTCTCTGTCCCATGTCTGAATCTATCCCCTCTCTATTCAGGTACCATCACTACTAAGAACACCCCTGGATATGAAAGAACAAAGAAAGAATGAAAATAGAAAGAAATTAAGATTGAACTGAACAACCAACATAATATTAAGAGCTTTTTACAATGCAGACACCCAAATGGTTTCTTTTTCCCCCACACGCTTTTATTTTCTAACTTTCTCAATTCTTTATCAAAGAGAGAAGCACCATTTACTCCTGTCTCTTGCTATAGAACTGACGTATCTCATGGGAAATGAGCATGTTCTCTCCTTGACCAGCAATAAAATAAATGACACGTTAAGACCAAAAAAGATGTTTTGCCACCCTAGTGACACTTCAAACTTGTAGAGTGTCTTAGTCTGTTTGGATAGCTGTAAAAAAAAAAAAAAAAAAAAAAATATATATATATATATATATATATATGAGTAGCTTTTAAATAACAGAAATTTATTTCTCAGAGTTCTGGAGGCTGGGAAGCCCAAGACCATGGTGCTGGCATGACTCAGTGTCCAGAGCAGGCCCACTTTCTGTTTTATAGACGGCGACTTCTAATTGTGCCCTCACCTGGTAGATGGACGGACACTGCTTTTTTTAGCTCCCAGGGAAGGGTACTCATCCAGTTCAAGAGAGCTTCACTCATTAGGTTACAACATATGAATGGGGCATGTAAAGGTGGGGGGGGGGACAGAAACATTCAGTCCGCTGCACAGACCATTTGCTTTGCAGTTTCCAAAATCATTTATTAGCATTAGTTCCTAAATCACTCACACCATTCCACCTAGATCCACATTTATCGAAGAAACTTTGGCTAGGAGAAGTAGACTGACCTTGCCCAAGATGGTGATGGGTGTCAAGGCAAGAGTTTGATGTCTCCTAAGTGTCAGCCATGTACTGAATAGCACCCACTGATTCCTGACTTCAAAAACCATTCAGTCTGATGTAAAATAAAAAAAGTATTAAGTACATGACATTACAAACAGTTAACTGTGAAACTCAATGACCAATACTGTATCCATATCTCCAACAACAATGGCACAGCTAAGTAAATGATGGTTCATCCACATATAATGAATTACTGGTGTAGGCAATAAAAATGAAGCTGTATAAATTCAGTTACTTACTTAAAATATATGCTCCATATGCTGATAAATAAAAACAACATAGGGTACAGAACAGATTATAAAATATGAACCTATTTTTATGAAAAGAAAAAAGCAAAGGCATGTGTGGTGTATGTATACACAGCCCAGGCTTTTGACTGCCACTTTACACTTCCACTCTTCTGGATACAGTTCATTCTAATACCTGACCCTTTAGTAAAGCAGTGAGCAAACTACATTCCCATGGGCCAAATCTGCCTTGCTGCCTATTTTCGTAAATAAAGTTTTGTTGGAACACAAACGTACTCAACCATTTACACATTTTATACTAAAATAGCAAAAGTGAGTATTTATAACAGAGGTTGTCTGTCCCTCAATAACTACAATATTTACCATCTGCCCCTTTGCAGAAGTTTGCCAACCCCTATACTCATCTATCCAGAAATCTGAGGCTACTGATGTTCTGAAACCACAGGCATCTTAACTGAGCACTCACTAAGTGCTAGTCGGTGCAAGCTTTTTGCAAACATCTCTTATTTCCTTCTCTCAACAGTCCTATGGGCAGGTACTGTTATTAACCCTACCTTACAGTTGATGAAACGGAGGCTTTTGACAATTCAGTGGCCTGCAAAGGCCATGTAGCTGGTAAGGAAAGGAGCTAAGACTTAAATCGGAGCTTTGAAATGAAATGCCTTTCACTATGGTTTGAATATTTGTTCCTTTCCAAATTCGTGTTGAAATTTAATCCCCCGTGTGAAGTACTGAGAGGTGAGGGTCTTCAAGAGGTGACTGGATCATGAGGGCTCTCCCTTCATAAATGTATTAATCCATTCATGGGTTGATGGATTATCACAGGAGTTAAGAGCTGGCTTTACAAGAAGCAGAAGAGAACACTCTCACCATATATGTCTCTACCACCTCAGGACTCTGGGGAGAGGTTCACAACGAAGAAGGCTCTCACCAGGTGCAGCCCCTTAACTCTGGACTTCTATGGGTCCCTAACGGTAAGGAAAAAATTCCTTCTCTTCATAAATTACCCAGTTTCAGATAATAAGCAGTAGAAAATGGACAAAGATGCCTCTGAAATCAACATCAGAGATCCGCAGTCTAAATTCTTCTGATTCTCTTTCTGTTCTAGCCTCTTGGAACCACAAACTGAGATGATCCTGGCTGGGATCTTTACCTGAAGTCCTGCAATTGTGCCACTACCTCTACCTCTCCTCTGGACAAAAATTATGAATAATATTAATCAGATTAGGTGTCAGTGGGAACAGTACGGTGCAGCCATGGAAACCTCGACTCTGGATGGATGTTGAAGATAAGATGACAAAAGTATCTATTATCTTTGGAGAAGTCAGCTGTCAGTGGAAGCTTTCAGAAGGGGTGAAATGAGGACCACCATTTGCACCTTATTCTGAGGTATTATAAATGATTGGAAAGTAAAATAAAGGAAGTCCAGAAGGAAGGTATAGGGTACTATGAAGCTATAGTCATAAATGGTCTCATGGTAAGTCATAGCACGTTTGACCTTTTGGTCTAAGTCATGACCAAGCATTTCATATTGACATGTATATTACTTCACAATAAATCTCTTACATTTTATGTCTCCTTTATATTTCAGGTAGCTTATTACATTGATTTTTTAAATTGTATATGCACATTGGTTATATTATCTAAGGATTTCATTTCAGAAGGTCCTATATCCCCTATATGAAGAGGATGTGGGGCCAAATGGATGTTGAGAGCCATTAGCTTCATAAACTCGGGGAGCAGTGGGAAGTTCTGTGAAGTTGCAGCTGGGTGGAGGGCTGGAGACAGGAGCTGTCAAGGGATGAGGTGAGCAACATATGAAATTAGTAGGATTTGATCGTGAATTCAATGAAGCGGAAGCTTCAGTTAGCCCATCTCAAATGCTTGGCACCTACTGAAGGCCCTAAGAGGGGCCCAAGAACGTTTTCAGATAGTCATATGTTTGCTTTTCTTTAAAGTTGATACCTTTCTTTTTTGTTTAAAGAGGGTCCCCCGAATTGTATACTGAGGGCACTCCAAACCCTGGACCTAGCCCTGGCATGAAATTCATGCTTTAATGATGGGAAGCACAAGAGTGTGATTAAGCAAAGCACTGACAGATGCTTTATGCAGAACACTCCTTTTCCCTCAAGGGCTAACTTCTTTCCCATTTCCCAATCAATGGTAGTGAAACAGGCCTTTCTGTTCAGACTTGCTTTCTGTATGTTCCTCACGTGGACACAGACACATGTCATGACCATCTTGGCCCATCAATCTTCAGGTTCAACCCAGCAAATCTAGTTTCTCTAGGCACATATCACTCACAGAAGTAATAATAAACTATTTCTGGTGTACAAGTGCCAAGGACAGCCCTTGCACTATCCCTCGCATAAGGTTATACCTTATATTTCTCTTACCTTCCTGAATGTGTGGTTCTATTATCTCAGCAAGGCACCACTATACTAGCAATCATCACAAATGTGTTCACTCACTTTACAATCACTTACTATACTGTGACCATCTTCCAGATCTTGCAGCAGATGCCTGAAAAATAGAGGACCATAGTAGCTGATGTGTGGCTCTTGGCTTTTGCACTGCCATGTAATACCTGGTGAGCATGCACAAGCCATTTGGCTTGAGTACTAATTTATCTCTCTATAAAACAGACATAATGACACCACTGGGTATGTGGTATTTCCACCTGCCCCACAAGTATGTGGGGTATTTCCACCTGCCCCACAAGTCTTTCTCTTTCTTGTTTAATTAATTTTCCACTATACTCCAAAATTAATTATACTGATGCATAGTTCCCATACAATAAAAGTCACGGTTCTTAAGTGCTCAGCTTGATGAGTTTTGACAACCGTGTGCTTCCAAGTAACTTCCGTTGAGAATAAGACACAGAACTCTTCCATTGCCCCTGAAATTCACTCATGCTGTTTGCAGAGCAATTTCTTGCCCTCCCCCAGAAACAATCACTTCTGACTCCTCTCCATAGATAAACATTATCATACCCAACTACCTTTCTGTGTCCTACTTCATTTGTTCAACACAATGTTTCGGAGTTATATCCACACTGTTGTTATCTATCAGTTACTTGTCTTCTTGGTATTTTTGCTAAATGATATTGTACCATATAAACCTACACCACAATCTATTTATCCATTCTCCAGATGATGGGTATCTGGACTGTTTCCAAGTTTTGGCTAGTGTAAATAAAGCTACTAGGAGCATTTGTGTGCAAGTCTCTTTGTGGACACATGATTATACTTCCCTTGGGCAAACAGCTAGAAGTAGGATTTGTGGGTCATTGTATTAATGAATGTTGAATTTTATAAGAAATTAACGAACAGTTCTCCAAAGTGGTTGTACCACTTGACACTTTTCCCAGCAAGCAATATAATGTACCAGTTGATCCACATCCTAAAAATCTGCTTTGCCAATTTTACAGTTAGTTTGTTTTTGCCATTTCATTGGATGTGGAATGGTATCTCATTATGGTTTTAATTTACATTTTCTTAATGACTAACGATTTTGAACATCTTTTCCTCCACTTATTAGCCATTTGTAGACCTTTGTTTTGAAGTATCAGTTCAAGCCTTCTGCCTCTTTTTACATGCTTATGCATTTTTGTAAGCATCCTTTATATATTCTGGACATGAGCCTAGTACATTAAATAGATGCACTGTGAATATTGTTTATTTAGACTCCGGCTTGAGCCATACATGTGACCATCCCTACCCTCAGGAGCTTTCAATTACATGAACCAATAAAGAATCCTTCTTTTAGAAAGGGCAATGTCTCTGGACTCTGTCCCTTGGAAGTAGGAATCATGATTAACACATTAAGAAATACCTACTTTATAGGGTAGATGTGAGGATTAAATGAGAATGAATGGGATAACGTATAGAAATTCTTTAACACAGTATGCAGCACATAATAAAAGAGTCTTCTGTTGTTCTTACTAATATATTTTTAAAGCATCTCTTTCTATTAACAAGGAAATAAAATCTCTATAGGAAAGGAGAGGCAAGTAGCATCTGCAACTACAGAAATTTACAAGTGCTCTTAATTGAACCTTGAAACACATGTCAAACATAAAATTTCCAGCAAAAGACTAATAAGAATTAAAAGGGAGATAACAGGAGATATAGTTCCCAGTCTTATGTGTTAGAAAGACACACAAATGCGTCAATGAGATACAAATGCTGGTAGGCACTTAGGCTGGGCTACAGGAATGTGATGGGAGATGAGGCCAGGGATGTAGCCTGAGGTCAGATTACTGGGCGTCTTTGTCACAGAGAGGACATCTTAGCTTCTGTATTTGTGAGCCTCAGAGCAGCACCATAAATTGGGAGCTTTTTAGAAATGCTCAAATTAAATCTGTCTTTCAACATGGTCCATGTGATTTTATTCTCAGGACACCTGTACTCAATGTTTATTGCAACACAATTCAAATGTAACAATATGGAATCAACCTAACTGTACATCAGTTAATGAGTGGATAAAGAAAATGGAATACTATTCAACCATTAAAAAGAATATACACCATGGAGTACTACTCAGCCATAAAGAGAAATAAAATAATGTCATTTGCAGCCTCTTGGAAAGAACTAGAGAGCATTATCTTAAGGGAAGTATTTCAGGAATGGAAAAACAGATACCACTGTTTTCCCCTGGGGCCTAAATGATGGTAAACATGATCACAAACTGGTACATAGTAGAAAGCAGTGGCCCCCAACCTTTTTGGCACCAGGGACCAGTTTCATGGCAGACAATTTTTCCCAAGACTGGAGGTGTGGCAGATGGTTCGAGGATGATTCGAGGACCTTACATTTATTGCTCACTTTATTCTTATTATTATTACATTATAATATATGGTGAAATAATTACCCGACTCACCAAAATGCAGAATGGAGCCTTCAGTTTGTTTTCTTATAAGTATACAGTCCCAGTGCTAATATCACCGCCTCAGCTCTACCTCAGATCATCCGGCATTAGGTTCTCATAAGAAGCAAACAACTTAGGTCCCTACATAGCTTACAGCTGGATTCACACTCCTGCTGATCTGATGGGAGGCAGAGCTAAGGCAGTGATGAGAGCAATGGGGAGCAGCTATAAATACAGACAATGCTTCCCTCCTAACCTGTGGCTAACCTCTTGCTGTTTCTAACAGGTCACCAACTAGTACTCATCCACAACCCTGGGTTTGGAGAGCACGGGTGTAAAGGCCATTTGAAACTAAGAAGGGGAGAGGGAAGGAGAAGGATAAAGCATAAACAATTACCTATTACTTACAATGTATACTATTCTAATAGTGGGCAAACTAAAAGCCCTGACTTCAGCATTATACAAGTCATCTATGTAACAAAAACACTTGACCTCCCTTAGTAGTTTGAAATAAAAATTATTAAAATTTAAAAAAGAGTATGCTATAGTTACATCTCCCTGGGCTTCAGAAGTTAGTGTCATTTGTTTTTTTTTTTTACATATGCATGTGTTTATTAGGTTTCCACTTTTTGCCTTCACAGAATTTAAAAGTCTTAAAATTTAATAACAATAACAATATTTAAGATAAGGACTAGAAACAAAAACGTCATAAAGGATGAATGAAGATAAATACATTCAGAAAAGAAAACCAATGATTACTGCATCGAAATATTAAGCAATATTAACAATAATGCAAAGAAAGTTAACATTCACATTGTCAAATAAGAGTATGTCTATTATAGAATGCTTTGACTCTGAGGCTCAGTATTAAGTCATCAGTTAACTTCTTTTGTTTTTCCAAAGTCTCAAAAAATAGAAAACTAATATTATATAAGTAAAAGTAAAAGACAGTTTCAAAGCTGAGTTAGTGTCATTTTTGATAGTTAAAAACGAACAAACAAACAATGACAGGAATCTTGAAATCTCAATTTTCCTTGCAAGCACCCTTACAATATAATCTTTCTAAGACCTTTCTGTAGACATTGACTAACATTATTAGACTCTACTAACATTCATCGTCATTATGATATCAAGCTATTTGACAAGTGATAATAATGTCAGGCACTAGCAGGGTTACCCTCTGGGTATTACTTCCCATCCTCAAAACTGCCTTGATACAATAGCAACTATAACTGACAAGTGTTGCTGGGTTCCCATGAACTCATTTCCCACTTAAACTCACAAAGACCCCTGCACTCAGCCAAGAGTTCTTAGCCCTAGCTCCATCCTACTAGCCATGGTGATTGGGTCAGGGAAGGTCATGTGATTCAGTGAAAGCCAATAGCAAGCGAGAAAATACCTGGGGAGGTTCTGCGAAAGAGGCTCCTATCAGAACAACCCAAAGAGCAGGTTGCCCTTTCGGTGTAAGCTACAGAGGGAAAGCGAGAATGTGTGAGGTCTGCAACAAAGGAAGTCATTTTTGCTATGATAGAGAAAATCTTTTTTTTTCTTTTTTTTTTTTTTGAGGATTTTGGCCAGGGCTGGCTTTGAACCGGCCACTTCCGGCATATGGGGCCAGCGCCCTACTCCTTTGAGCCACAGGCACCGTCCAAATCGCCCTGAGGATAAAACTGGCATTGAGAGGAGAACAAAACTAGCAACTGACAGAGAAATATACAACTAGATTCCCTAAGGACAAAACAAACCTCTGGACTAAATCAAGCCACGTTTGGAATTAAGGTTGATCCTTGAACAATGCTGGGGGTTAGGGGGAGTCAACACCTCATGTTATAAAAATTCCAAACCTAACTTTTGATTCTCCAAAAGCTTAACAGCCTACTGTTGACCAGAAGCCTTACCCATAACAGTCAATTAACCATATTGTACATATGTGTTATATACAGTATTCTTATAAAAAACTGAGCTAGGGAAAAGAAAATGCTATTACAAAAATCACAAGTAAGAGAATATATATGTACTACTTATTTAGCGGAAGTGGATCATCATAAAACATTCTCATCAACTTCACACTAAGTAGGCTGAGGAGGAGGGAAAAAAGGAGGATTGGACTCATTGTCTCAAGGGTGGTGATGGTGAGAGAGAGGAAAGAGGTGGGAGGGGAGACAGGAAAAGGCCGGCACACTCAGAATAACTTTTACTGAAAAATAGACATGTATAAACAGACCCAGGTAGTTCAAACCCATGTTGTTCAAGGGTCAACAGTATTTACTTCTGAAATTTTCTGTTAAATAAGCCAATTTTCATTGTTATTTAAGCTGCACTCCTTCACTTGCCACCAACAGTTTCCTAATTAATAAAGTGTCATCATTTCCATTTTCCAAACTAAGGAGCTGAAGATTAAAGACGATAAATTATTAAACATCTGGTCATACAGCTGATATTTAAAGTCAAATCTGCCTCACTCAGAAGTCCATGCTTTTTCTACTAAGTTTTGTTCCTTCTCAAACTTAAAAATGTTCGAATCAAAGCTAAAAAACACAAATGAGGAACTAAGAAAATTTAATTGAAAACTATATGATGCATAATTTATACAACCAGGGGGGAAAGCACAGCTTGAGAAAGTGAAATCTCTTCTATCTTTCATTTATGTACTTATTTAATTTTAACTTGCTAAATCATTCGGGGAATATTTACTGAAAGCCTGTATTATATGCTAGGCACTGCATTAGCAATATAAAAATGAGTAAAAGAAGGATTCTAAATGTGTACTCACCAAACAACGGAGCCTGCAAAGAATGCAGCAAAAACTGTCAGTGCTGAAAGAAGAAACTGGGGTGTCCACGCCCTATTTTCAGCAAAGGACAGAACTACCAGACAGAAAATCAGCAAAAAAATAGAAGATCTGAACAACACAATCAACCCACAGGATCTAGTTCATATGTATGTAACAGTCCCTCACCTCCCACAACAATGGTAAAATATACTGTTTTTAAAAGCACCATAAAACATTCACTAAGATAGATCACACCTTGGGACATTAAACAAACTTTAACAAATATAAAAAATAATTGAAATTATACAAACTGCCTTCTCTGACAACAATGGAACCAAACTAAAAGAGAAAAACCGCTAAATGTTTAGAAATTAAACACCACACTTTAAAATAATTCAGGAAGGCGAGAGGAAGTCTCAAAATCCTTTTTTTAAATATATAGAACTAAGTGGAAACAAAAGAACACTGTATCAGGATACGTGAAATGTAACTAAAGTAGTACTAAAAGGGAGTTTTGCAGAAATAGATGCTTGCTTTACAAAAGAGGAAAAGAGGTTTGGCACAGTGGCTCACGCCTGTAATCCTTGCACTCTGGCAGGCTGAAGCCAGTGGATTGCTGGAGTTCATAAGTCTGAGACCAGCCTGAGCAAAAAGTAAGATCTGTCTCTACTAAAAATAGAAAATACTGAGGCAAGAGGATTGCTTGGGCCCAGGAGTTGGAGGTTGCTGTGAGCTATGATGACACTATGGCACTCTACCCAGGACAAACAGCTTGAGACTGTCTCCAAAAAAAAAGAGGTAAAGACCTCAAATCAATAATCTAAGTTTCTACCTCAAGAAACTAGAACAACTACATATCCAGAAGACCAAAAATCACATTATAACGAAATATTTGTACCAGAATGTTTATTGTAGCCCAATTCATAATTGCTAAGTCATGGAAGAAGCCCACTGCCCATAGACCCACAAATGAATTAATAAATTGTAGTACATGTGCACCATGGAATATTATGCAGCCTTAAAGAAAGATGGAGACTTTACCTCTTTCATGTTTATATGGATGGAGCTGGAACATATTCTTCTTAGCAAAGTATCTCAAGAATGGAAGAAAAGTACTCCAATGTACTCAACCCTACTATGAAACTAATTTATAGCTCTCATATGAATGCTATAACCCAATTATAGCACAAGAGTATGGGAAAAGGGGCAGGGTGGGGAGAGGAGGAAGGAGGATGGGTGGAGGGAGGATAATCAGTGGGACCACACCTATGGTGCATTTTAGAAGAGTACAGGTGAAACTTACTGAATGCAGAATATAAAGGTCTTTATGCAATAAACAAGAAAATGCCATGAAGGCTATTTTAACGAAAATATTTCAGATTGTATATGAAATCAATACACTGTACCCCATGATTGCATTAATGTGCACAGCTATGATTTAATAAATAAAAAAAAAAGAAAGAAAGAAACTAGAACAAGGCTCAGTGCCCATAGCTCAGCAGCAAATCCGCCAACCTGCCAAACAACAATGACAACTGTAACAAAAAAATAGCTGGGCATTGTGTCGGGTGCCTGTGTGTCCCAGCTACTAGGGAGGCTGAGGCAAGAGAAGTGCTTAAATCCAAGAGTTTGAGGTTGCTGTGAACTATGACACCATAGCACTCTAATGAGGGTAACATGGTGAGACTCTGTTTAAAAAAAAAAAAAAGAAAGAAAGAAAGAAAAGAGAAGGAAACTAGAACAAAATGAACAAAATATACCCACAGCAAGCAGAAGAAATAATAAAGAACATAAATCAATGAAATTGAAAACAGAAAATAAATTGAGAAAAATCTAGGAAACAAAAATCTAGTTCTTTGAGAAAAATAATCTTATAAAATTCTAGTAAAACTGACAAATATGAAAAGAGAAGACATAAGTCACCAATATCAGGAATGAAACAGGGGATCTACATCACTATAGATCCTAGGGTCATTACAAAGACAATAAAGAAATACCACAAATAACTATACACTTGTAAACTCAACAACATAGAAGAAATGAACCAATTCCTCAAAACCCATGAACAAAAGTCAAACATGAAAACAGAAAAATGAATAGTCCTATTAACAACAAAGAAATTGAATTTATAATTTTAAAATTCTTCCCCAAAAGAAATCTACAAACCCAGATAGTTTTGCTGGAGAATTCTACCAAATATTTCAGCAAGAATATACATTAGCTGGACACTATCTCCTTCCAAATATACAAGAAGAGGAACCAATTTTTAAGTCATTTTATGGGGTATATATTACCATGACACAAAAACTAGATGAAGATAGTACACAAAAGAAAATACAGATCAATATTTCATGTGAACTAGATATAAGAATTCTTAGGGAAATAATAGCAAATCAAATAATGTATAGAAAGGATTATACACCTGACCAACCGAGGTTTATTCCAGACATGCAAAGCTTATTCAAAACTCAATTAATGTAATCCACCATATTAATACTGTAAGAAAAAAAATTGCATCAAAACCATTTGACAAAATCCAACACCATTCATGATAATAACTCTCACTAAGTTAAAAATAGGGGATAACTAAATAATCCTAATAAAGATAATCTACAAAAAACACAATAAACATCATACTTAATGGTAAAACACTGTACATTTTTTCACCAATATCAGAAATAAGACAGGACTCTCACTCTCACAACTCTTATTCAATATAACACTAGATGTTTAAGCCAATGCAATAAGGAAGGAAAAAATACAAAACTTATATAAATTGGGAAGGAAGAAACAAAACTATCCTGATTTGCAGATGACATGCCTATGGACACAGATTCTTGCCTGGAAAAAAATTTCTAGAACTAATAATTCTGTCCAGCAAGGTTGTAGTACACAAAATAAGACACAAAAACCAAGTACATGTGTGTATACTAACAATGAACACATAGAAATTAAAATTAATAACAAAGCCATTTATGTCTACACTAAAGAAAATATCTATAAGCCTGAGCAACATAGCAAGACCCCATCTGGAGAAAAAAATAAAGACAATTAACCAAGTGTGGTGGTGCATGCTTATAGTCCCAGCTATTTGGGAGGCGGAGGCAGAGGGGACTCTTGAGCCCAGTAGTTTGAGGTTGCTATGAGCTAAGATAACACCACACCACCGGCACTCTAGCCTGGGGAACAGAATGAACTTGTCTAAAAAGAAAAAGAAAGACGTTGTATATTTAACACATGTACAGGATCTGTAGACTTAAAATCACAAAATGCTAATGAACGTAATCCAAGAGGGGCTAAATAAAGGAAAATATGCTGTGTTCATTAACTGGAAGATTCAACCCAGTTAAACATGTCAAATCTCCCCATATTGATCCATGCATTTAATGTATTCCTATCAAAACACAGTTTTCTATATAGCAAAGCACAGGCCCTTGAATGTTTAAAACAATCTTGAAAAAGAAAAACTAAAATGAGAGAAATCACTCACATTAAGGCCTACTGTACGAGTATTACTACAGTAAGAAAGGTAGTGCGGTGTTGGTAGAAGGATAAACATATAAATTGATGGAAAAGAAAACAGAACCTAGAAATATTCTTACATATTTTTTGACAAAAATGTGAAAGCAATTCAAAGGAGAAAAGCTCAGTTCTTTCAATTAATGATGTTTGAGCAATTGGACAATTTGCATAGGGGAAAAAATTAACATAGACTAAAACCTTAAACCTTGTAGGAAAGTTAACTCAAAATGTATTGTGTACTTGAATATAAAACATACAATTATGATACTTTTATAATAAAAATAGAAGAAAGTCTTTAGAACATAGTCTAGGAAATGAATTCTTAGACTTAATACCAGAAGCATGAGCTATAAAATAAAATTTTAGTAACTGTTATCTCATCTAAATTAAAACCTTTTTCTGTGCAAGAGGCTCTAATAAAAAGAATAAAAAGATAAGCTACCGATGAGAAGGAAATATTGGGAAGTCACACATCTGATAAAAGATTGGTACCTAGAATAAAGAACTCTCAAAACTCAACAGCAAAAATAATCCAAACAGAAATTATACACAAGATACGAACACACCATAGAAGATACACAAATGACAAAGAAGCACAAGAAAAGAGGTTCCCTATTAGGGAAATGCAAATTAAGGCCACACTGAGATACTACATATCTACCCGAGTAGCTCATATTAAAAATAGTGACAACACTGACAAGTTTGCAGAAAATCTAGATAATTCATATATTGCTGGTGGACATGTAAAATGGTATTCTGGGAAAGTTTGATATTTTCTTAAAAAACTAAACAAGAATTACCATTTGATCCAGGTCTAGGGCATTTATCCCAGATAAATAGAAATTTATATTTTCTACATGAACATTCACAGCAACCTTATTTCTAATAAAGCTAGAAACAGTCCAGAAGTCTGTCAACAGAAGAATAGCTAAACATGTTCAGCTACATCCATATTATGGAATACTACTTAGCAATAAAAAACAGTTGGCTATTGATGGATGTAAAAATTTGGATGAATCCCCAGGGAATGATGTTGACTAAAACAGAGAAAATTGAAAGGTTGCATACCTTTCAAATCCATCTATATAACATTCTTTATGTGACTAAATTATAGAAATGGAGAATAGATTAGTAGCAGTTGCAGAAGATTATACTGGGTTGGGGATGTTGGAAGGGAAATAGGTGTGGTTATAAAAGGCAACACCAGGAATCCTTGTAGTAACAGGAACTCTTCTGTATCCTGACTGTGGTAGCAGACTGAGGAATCTATGAACGTGAGAAAATTGCACAGAACTTCTCATGCATGTGCGCACATTAATAAGTACAAGTAAAACCAGGAGCATCTGAATAAAATCAGGGGATTGTATCTGTGTCAATATCCTGATTGTGATATTGCACTATAGTTTTGCAATATGTTACTGTGTTATCATGGCAGGGGACTACATAGGGAATATGTACCATCTGTCTGTAATATCTTACAACTGTATGTCAACTCACATTATTTTAAGATAAAAAATTCAATTAAAAAAATGAGTAAGAGCAGACTCCACCATATAGAAGCTGATAGAAGGTGATGAAGGCAAATAAATATGAAGCTGAGTGTGATCCCTACCACAGTGCAAGTGCGTACAGCTTGACATGGGGATTCAGGAGATGTAACTCCCACCATTCCTTGGAATATTGGGAGAAAATGTGCAGTGAGAACAGCCACCATGCTGGCACTTCCAGAAAAGGAGAGTCAGATGAAAATGAAGGCCTGTGGACTGGACTAATGTCTTTCTCCATGCAGACACACACACATTCACATGCACAGATGAATGGACCAGATAAAAACCAAAATGGCAGGCTTTGAGCCTGGACTGAATCCAGAAAAGGGTGTCATCTACTTACCAATACTGTGAAAGGTGTAGACAGTATACATTACAGAGGTAAGAATACCAGCTTAATTACCACGGATAACTTCCTTTCTGTAAAGTATTGTTAACAAGAAATAATCCAAGGGAAATCAAACAGAATCTCCTAACAACCTTCTTAAAGGAAGAAAGGTAGGAGGCTAAAGTCAGACACAACCCAACTTCATAGCCATCTTCATCAAGAGGACTGATTCAGTCAACCCACTGTGAGCGTTGCAAAGACCCAGGTGGGAAATCACTCTTTTCCACACCCGAACAAATGAAAACTAGGAAACTACAAGCGGGAGAGATCATGCCTGCCTGTTTAAGATAAAGACTGTCTCAAGGACTTTCTAATATAAGCCCAGAAAACACTCCTTTACAACTACAGCAATTCAGATAAGATGTCTTCCAAAGATCACCTGCCCAGTAATGACATCTCCACTAGTGGACAGATGCCAACCCTGGCTGTGGGCCTCTGAAACTTGTGTGAGCTTCCTCTTTGCCAATAAAAGCTTGCTTCCTTCCAGCCTCCCTTCTTTAGGTCCATATGTGGCTTACCATAGCTATGCAACTTGGATGTAATCCTTTTTACTTCTGAATACATTCATCATATTAAGAGATAGGTTTTTGTCATTTGTTTGTTTTTTAGACTGACATCACTTACGCTAGCAATCAACCAGACACAATATACAAGCTCTGGAATTTTAACAAACTTGGAGAGGAAGTTAACAGACCTGCTTTGATTCCAAACTCTGGGGACCCATCCTGAGGTTGTGGATTCCAAGCCTCTGTGGACCCATCCTGCTGATCCCAACCCAGCTCATCCTCCTCTCCAGCCTGATAAAATGCTATAATAACAATAGCAGCAACTAACAATTATTAAGTTCTAACATCAAGTGTTACCAATGGATTGAGCTCATTAAACACATTATCTCGCTTCATCACACAATAGTCTTACAAGATCGAAGATAAGGCTCCCAGTGGCATAAGGAACTAACCCCCAGAAAAAATGTGGTGCAATTTTAGGGGCAAATAACAAGCTGGGACGTGCCTGTCCACATTCAAGGATATATTTAAAAGAGAACAAATACAACCTCCACCACCATAAGAAACATATGAAAAGAACGTGTAGCTTGGAAAAAGGATTTAAACATAGCATACAAGTAGCAGAGGAGGATCATATTTTCAAGAAAAATTGCTCAGGAAATTTTAGATACCATCTGCTTTTCACTCTCAAGGAAATCAAAGAAAACACAGACTCTTTAAAATAAGAGGGAAAATGAGGCAATTGACTTGAGGAGGGAAAATAATACACTGATAAAGTTAAGGAATTAATTCAAGGAGAGAAAGAATAATTTATGGAATTAAATCATGAAAAGTGGTAGAGAGCTGAATGGACAATACAGGAAATTTCAACATCTTAATTGAGCAAAACAAATTTAAGAAGCCCTTTCTGGGTTGCAAAAGAAAAATGAAAAATGGTAAAAAACTATTTAGAAATTGCTTTTCTAATGGTTTTTATAGATTATATGTTGATCATAGATGTGACAAACTAGAAATCTTGAAGAGGAACACAGAAGCAAGGGGATATAAAATCCTTTCATATTAACATAGCCGCCACTGGCACTGTCACATTTAAATCTCCTGCCACTCTCTATTAGACAGATAGCATGTTATACTAATTCTACAGAAGAGGAAAATGAGGCAATGAGTAACTTGCTCAGAGTTATCCTGTCTGTGATAACCTCAGGGGACAGAGGTGGAATTTCCACCCAGAAGCTAGTAGGTCTCTTTGGATGAGAAGGAAGTGGGGAAGAGGCCACTAAAAACTGGAAAATGAAGAGACTCATTTATTACCAAAGGAAAAAGTGAAAATAAAACACATGGAGACACCTTGATGTTTTCAGCTCTACATAAGGGGTGGGGATTGTACAAAAGACATAGAAAGTGAACTGCTTAGTATTCCATGGTATACATGTACCACAACCCCCTCTTCTTAACAAATCTCTCGGTAGTACTTGTCCCCGGGAAGCAAGGTCGTTAGGAGGCAGAGCTCAGAGCAGGGGAGAAACGGGTGGAGGCGCTGACGTGCTGGCACTCAACAACCGTGACTGCCCACCCAGTGTGGCTCCACGGCTTTCCAGTGACGACGCACCGCTGCTCTAAATGCCCATGGCCAGAGTCAGTGCTGCCATTGCTGGCCAGGGACCATCCCTGTGCTGGTTTTAAGAGATTCCCTCACCCACTCGGACTCTGTGGGTGCAGGGAGGAGAGGTTGCGAATACAGCAGACCTGTAGCTTTTCCTGCTCTCAGGGCAAGAGCAGCCTGGGGACGCTGTGCAATGCTAGGGAAGGCACGAAACAGAATCAGGGGGCTTGTGCCCTGAGTATGGAGTTCCCAAGGAGGGATGCTGGCCGCTCTCCGAGCGGTAGACCTTGTGAAAACAGGGAGGGACCTGTGTTCTCGTGACTTTGGTTACCTGGGCTCAGGGACACGGATGGCTTCTTTCTTCCCAGCGCCTTTAATGTGATGACGCACCTTCTGAATCCCTAAATCCGGCTGGTTGTCAGAATCCTCAGGCAAGCTTCTCAAAAGGACAACACACCACAGACCTGGGAATCGGAATCCCGGAGGTCAAGCTCAGGAAAGCGCAGTGTCACGGGCCTCGATTGGATTAGCTAGGTTTTAACCTGGAGAAGGAAATGTCCCACGCAGCTCTGACTCCGGAATGCGTCGGTCGGTACCTGGTGGAAGCTTTGCAGTGTGCACCGATTCCGGGGTCCTGCTCATGTTTATTTGCATGGTGTCAGCATTCCCCGCGAGTCAGTCTGCTGTGGGCATCTCAGTTCCACCCAGAGGCAGACACTTTAGGATGCCTGGAGCACCCCTTGCCACCACCTGCCCATTGTCAGGAGACAAATACCCCCGAGAGCCCCAAAGCAGAGCATGCTCCTCCACCCACTGGGATTGCTCCCTCGCAGAGCTCTTTCGGGAAATCTGGCTTTGCTCCAATGGAGTGGTACCCAGAGAACCCACTATGGAGAGACCTGCAGAGGCAAGAGAGGGATCTCTGGGTGGTTCCTAAAAGTCCCAAAGCAGAAAGCAGTGAGTGGGCTCTGAAGGAGATGGCCTTTGAAAGTGGGAGAAACTTGGCCATGTCTGACCGCTTGGTCCTGTCTGCACCGACAGGATTTCAGGGGCTGACCTCCTCTCAGGGTCCCTACTCCTTAACTCACTAGCTTCTGACAGCCGCATGCTGATGTTTACAGAAAAACAGCACCACTGTCTTTTTAAGAGGCAACCTGCAATGCTACATAGTCATGGAATTTGTCAAATAATTAAGTACACTCCACACTTCTTCTCCAGACATGTTATTCAACATATCTTACCCTCAATTTTCCCATCTGTAAACAAATGAGATATTAATAGAATAAAGTCTGTCTCCCACCATCGTGAAATTAAATGGTATTGCGAATGACCCACCCAGCACATAGTGGGTTTTAAATAAATGTGAGCTGTTCCTTGTTTCTTTCATCTCCCCCCGGGCCTTGCATTAGGGGGCAAGTAGAAAGAGGATGGTTCTGCCACCAGCCTGCCTGGGCTCTGAATTTGTTGGCTATTTTTGGTTGAAAGTGACAGACTCATGCAAAGTGAGTCAAGCAGGGAGGTGGGGAGAAAGGATTACTATAAAAACACAGGGTAACTGAGAGAACTAAGGGGCTGGGATGCAGCCGGGT
Source organism: Arctocebus calabarensis (assembly GCA_963573935.1). Taxonomy (NCBI): domain Eukaryota; kingdom Metazoa; phylum Chordata; class Mammalia; order Primates; family Lorisidae; genus Arctocebus; species Arctocebus calabarensis. The sequence continues at coordinate 46,234 of CAUYON010034093.1, forward strand.
CTCAGCAATAGACCTGGAAGCAGGGCCTGGGATATGCCAGGAAATGTCATATGTTCCTTCCCTGTGTCCCTCGTCTTTTCTCCTCTCTCTGATCACTTTCTTTCTTTCTTTTGAGACAGAGCCCACCCAATTTTAGAGCAAACTCAGGTAGCAGATTACACAGTGATGGGGGTGGGGGGAGGATTCTTACTGGAGAAGTTTCCCAGTGGCAGAAAAGTGGGTGCCCAGAGCACAGCCCTGAAGCAGGTGGGACCTCCCGCCTGTGCAGAGCTCCAGTGGGGAAGCAGGAACAGAGCAACTAAACGTGCAATCACATGCTGTACTCTGCTCCCCCAGAGCAGTGAAGGCCTCAAAGGCAGAATGAGTAGCAGGAAAGAGTAACCAGCACAGAGAGAATCTGGGCTCATCTTACAGAGACTGTGGAGCAGCATTTGGGGCAGATGTGCCCAGATTGGCACAACATGGGGGCACGTCGTTAGCCAATGTGTCCAAACCAGCTAGCGCAGCCCCATATGCAGCAAGTGTGCAGAAAGTGGTACTGGCCATGTTACATCAGCCCAGGTGAATGAAGAAGAGGGGCTTGGAGTGGGTAATGACCTTGTCTGCAGGGAGAGCTCGGAACAGATGCTCTGGGGGACAACTCCGGGAGAACGTCAGGAGACGTTGAATTGCCAAAAACGCCAGTGTTTTCAAAGTGAAATGACTTTTTTCAAAGACAGGGTGTGAGATGGAGCCAAATTTATAGTTTGCCCATTTTGCAGAAGAGACAATGCAGAGAGGGGGAGTTGTGTTGGCTTTGGTTAGGATTAGACACCTCGACAGAAATGAACAGAGCCTTTCCATAGCTTCTGTCCTCAGCTGCATTCTCTCCAGCCCCCTCCCCTCCCTCACCCATGCCAGGCCCTATCAGTGCTCTGAAATTCTAGGCTCCCAGAGGACCCAGACGCCCTGAAAGCAACCAGGTCTCCAAGAACCGAGAGGAAGCTGCAGGCTGGGGAAACACTGCCATCCGCTGGCCACTCTTGTGAATGGCAGCTCTCGCTAGGCTACTGAGTGCCTGCTGAAAGTTTTAGTAATTTTGGAGCTTTCAGGAGCTAGGTGACATAAGACAGTGCCACAGTAGGAATGAATGCAGAAGACACCAGAATCCAAACAATCTATCTTCTATTAATCCAGACATTAAAGAGATTTACCAAAAAAGTAAAATAATGCTGTCTCCTAAATTTATTGTTTTTATTTTATTTTATTTTTTGAGACAGAGTCTCACTATATCACCCTCAGTAGAGTGCTGTGGCATCACAGGTCACAGCATCCTCAAACTTTTGGGCTTAAGTGATACTCTTGCTTCAGCCTCCCAAGTAGCTGGGACTACAGGTGCCCGCCCCAACACCCAGCTCTTTTTTCTTGTTGCAGTTTTCATTGTTGTTTGGCAGGCCTGGGCTGGGTTCATAACCCCCAGCCCCTGTGTATGTGGCTGATGCTGTAACCACTGAGCTACAGGAGTTGAGTTCTGAATAAATTTATTTAGTTAGGAAAAGTACAAATATTTTTCATAAAGCATGTGTTATTCACGTTAATATGCAGTGGGTTTATCATTGTTACTTTTGTTACTACTATTACCATGAATTAATTTTAAAAAGTCTTTTAATAGTCTTCTTAAAAGTCTCATTTTTAAAAGGGACTTTACCTAACAAATGCAATCAGTGTAACCTGGTTTCTTGTACCCTCAGTGAATCCTCAACAATGAAAAAAACAAATCTCAGATTTAATTTCTAGCATGGTAGATTCTCTAGTCCAGTTTCTCTTTCTTGTTCACATGTGTCTCATTTCTGTGCCTCCCCTGGCTGTGAGCTCCACATGGGCGATGCCTGCCCACTTCATGGCTGTACCCTGGGAACAGATCACCATGCTTGGCACAGAGTAAGGCTCAGCAACACTTTGCTGAATGAATGAAATGGAAGCCAGTTGAGCCTTACAAGTGTCTGATGTCCACACAGACTCAGGAGAGGCCATTTGTTATAGGATAGGAGACCCGAGGCCGAGATGTTTGAGCAGTGCAGTGACAGAGTGCTATGGACAAGTGAGGTGGCCAGGAGAGGCCTCTCAAAGCATGTGCTGTTTGACGGAGATTGAAGGCCACCAAGTCAGCCACATGAAACCAAAGGGACATATATTCCAGGTGAAGAGAACAGTCAGTACAATGGTACCCAAAATTGTACAAATAGGTGTGTTAGCAATAGAAAGGCCAGCAACCTGGCATCCCAGATTCTACGGCAGTGCCCTGTATAGAGAAAGAACGTGGGAAACAGTTTCTGGGTGTAGGGAGGGAGGGCAGGAAAGGGAAAGGAAAAAGGAGCTGAGAAGATACCAGTGGGCAGCTGGAAGTTTCCAGGAGGAAGCCATGTTCTACTTAGGTATCTTCTAGCCCATTAAGGGCAGTGGGATCTTAAGTTCTGCCAACCTTGGGAGAGTTCCAATACTTTTTACCACACCTTGAGAGCTGCTGCCCAGACCAGCCTGCACTTCTTAGCTGAGGCTGTGCCCTCCACAGGAATGTCCACCCTGCCCTGTCCCAATACCCTACAGATAGACTCATCTCCTGCAGAACTGATCTAATGTATCTTGGAGGAGCTGCTCTGAATGCCCTGTACCACCATAGCTATTTTCTTTCAATTGATTGGCTTTCCAAATCCTTCAAGTCTTCAAGTGTTGCCTCTCCCCGGAAGCCCTCCCTTACTGCTCCCACTGTACTCTCTCCTCCCCTTACCTTCTCTCCAACAGCACCCCTGGCCTTCATCCACCAACTGGTGCTAGCACAGAATGAGGTTTAAGGGGAACACTTGCAGGGCATCAAGCCCTTTTCCTCTCTGCCAGAATCCTTGTGAACCATCATAACAATCCTATCCAATGAGAGTGCTTTCCCCATTTCACAGAGAAGGCAAAGGCTCCAGGAAGGGGAGCTATCTCCAAAACCTCACAGCAGCTAAGTGGTAAAGCTGGGCTTCAAATTGAAATTTTTAAGGCGTCTCAATCATAGCACTGGTTCCAAAGTTCTGTAGGAAACACCCCATAGGCCAAGATGGCCGACTGGAGCCAGCTTTCTTTTTTATTTATTTATTTTTTTTGGAATTACTGAAAATTTTAATGCATTGCTGTAACCAAGCCCATGAACTCTTTTTTCTGGTGAGAAAGAGCAAGAAGAATCTTGACAAAGCTATCAGAAATACTTTCCAGCAGAATCCAAAAGAAGAGGAAGCCCTAATTCAGGGTTTGAAAACTAATATAACAGGCAAAGTGAAATAAGCAGGCTTTATCTGTGAATGTCTACATAAGCAACAGGAAACAGTCTGCAGGTGAGTTATCTGTAATGGTAAAAGGTGTTTCTTCCTCCCTCCAAATCCTCATTCCCATCTTCAGAAAACCAGAGGAAAGGACAAATGATAACTTGGTCACGTCTTGCTTCTCCGCTTATGCTTGTCTTTGCCTTTACCTTTTGAATCCTTGTTATCATCTTTGTCCCTTGGCAGTTTGAAACCACCAGTTTCCCTCCGTACCACAGTGCCTCGCCACCAGGCCTGGAGCTTTATGATGCTTCTTAATTCCAGGAGATCCTGTTCTATCTTCTTCCTGTTCTTCTCCTTTTCTATACGATCTTCAATGATGACCTGTTCATATTCCCTTATCATCTTTGCAAGGTCTTGAAGGTGTGCTAAATCACTGGCCTTTGCCGTTTTGAGAGCATTTAGTTCATTCTGTTTCATTTCTGTGTCCTTATCAAATTTCTCCATCCAGAATTCTAGCTTCTCCTCAAGTTTCTGCTGCTCCTTTTTAAGGAATACTTCAATCTCCCCATGAATCCGGTTCTTTTCTTCAGTTTTCATCTGCAGTTTCTGTAAGAATAATCAAACACCAGAAATTCTCCTCAATCTCCTCTAGCAAGAGTTCCTCTGTTTTGTTGCATTTTTTCTGGGTCTGGGCAATCTGCAGCTCGGTATTTTTTTTCATATACTGATTTTCCAAGTTGGTTTTTGCCTTCATCTCTTGCGATTGATCCTTGAGGTGGGCAATGTATTCATTCTGATTCATTGTCAGAATGGCTATCATCAAAAAAGTCAAAAAACAGGCTTGGTGGTGACGGCTGTGGCTCAAGGAGTAGGGCCCCAAATGCCAGAGGTGGTGGGTTCAAATCCAGCCCTGTACTTCAAATTGCCATTCTTTTTTAACATTAACTAGCTGTTTTTGAAGAGATTTTATCTTTTTTCTTCCTTCTTCCTCCCTTGCCAAAGCATCCTTAGACTGCAAGGCAGTCTCTTCCACCCAGCCTTCCCTCTTCTTCAGGGTGGATTAGTCTTGCATTAGGTCTGAAGATTCCCTCCCAATTTCCTCTCACCCAAGTGTTTCCCCTGATGAAATCTTTGCATGAATAATCACCTCAGCATCTACTCCAGCTGAAGATTGGCGTATTCTCCTCTAAGAATGCTGACTAAACTCTAGGGAAAAAACTCTACAGGTCTGGCTCAGCGCCTATAGCTCAGTGGCTAGGGCGCCAGCTACATAAACCAAAGGTGGTGAGTTTGAGCCCAGGCCAGGCCAGCTAAACAAAAATAACAACTGCAACAAAAATTAGCTGGGTGTTATGGCAGGTGCCTGTAGCCCCAGCTACTTGAGAGGCTGAGACAAGAGAACATAGGGAGACTCTATCTCAAAATAGAGGGGAGCTGGAGCCAGCTTTCAACAGAAGCTCCCATCCAAAGGGAGAAATAATGGCTGGAACCAACCAAATAAAGCTGAAGGTTGGGAGCTGAGCTGAGAGAGAAGAGTGATAAGTTCACGTCATTCCTGCTGAGGCAAGCTGGGACTCCCAGGAAGCAAACATCAGGTACAAAACCTATCCCAAAGAGGACGAGAGTCTTTCCCCTTCCCCCTCCAAAACAGTGGCTCTCTATAGGCTCTCTACAAGCCAGCTGTAAACAGAAGACCTCTTATTTAACCCCACGAGAGAGAGTGGCTGAAGGCTGGGACTCCTTCTCCAGAGAGATCCCGCTGCGAGTCAGGCAGTCTCATGCCCAGAATAAAAGCTAAACAAATATTTTTCCTGTCTTTCTGAACTCCCTGTGTACCCTTCCCCCTTCTCCTGGTGGTCTGGAAGCCTACCCTCTGCAGAACCCAGAGTGTCTGGTGGTTTCTAGCTAGAGTTGGACATCTCAAAACTGTAACTCTAGTAAGAGCAGGGAATCACAAGGGGAGGGGGACTTGCCCCATGCCATGAAAGAAAATGCATAGTGTAGACCCATGTGGCTGCACCTCTGACCAGCAGCAGCCCCACGGTGGCACCTGCAACCCACAGCCCCACCCCTGATTGTGGTGGTGGCTCCATGGAGCCTTGGTTGTGGCACCCCTCAACCCATGGAAGGCACTCTCCCATGGGGGTCAAATTTGGGAGAGACACCTCCCACCACCGGGGACACCGGAGGGAGCCAAACCTTGCCCTGCAGGGGTCCCAGAGGAGGAGTGTGGCCAGGGCAGAGGTGTGGTCTCTGAGAGACAGAATCACGTGCTGCAAAGGTAACCCCTAGCTCAGAACAGACACAGGTGGAACACTCCCAGTTTCCATCGAACACCAGAGGTAGTCAGGCTTCAGCTCCTCCTGCCCACTGGTGGCAGAGAGCAGTGGCCTGGCTGAGGAGGCATTGGCTCCCCTTTGACTCCGGCAGGTGCAAACTCCTGGTGCATTTGCTCATTGGAGGGAACTGGGCCACAACCCCATGGGGTTACCAGTGACTGGGTGTGACAGAGGTACAAGGTAGAGAAGGAGGGTAGAGAAGGTGTGACAGGGGTACAAGGTAGACCCCCTGGACTAACCCAGTTGTTGCCATGGGGGTTGGGGTGTCTTAGTTGCTTATATTTCTCCATAGCTGAGATTTCAGCCCAAAGCCACTGATTCGCTAGGATTGGATAGAGACTAGCTGAATGCAAGACAGAGCCACCTAGCCCCATCACACCAAGCAGGTCCCCAGAGTCTCAGGCTGCAGCACTGGGACTGAATAGGACCTTTGTAAAGCTATAGGGGAAAAGCCACAGTCACTAGTCCTGGCTCTTTGATAAAGGTCTGGTTAATTACAATTCCAGGAGCCCTCAATCCAATTTCACCTTACCAACTTCTCTAGCCACATGGTGAAAAATAATCATGGAGTAGAATCAGCGGAAAAATCTCTGCAACATGAATAATCAAGAGTAGATCAACTCCCCCAAGGTATGACAAAGGAGACACAACAGAAGATCCCATTCATAAACAAATGGCTGAGATGTCAGAAATCAAGTTCAGAATTTGGATGGCAAATAAGATTATAGAATGGAAGTAAAGTTGGAATTAGAAATTCAAGGAGTAATTCAAAAGTTGTCTCAAGAATTTCAAAGATAGAATCTCCAACAATTTTGACACATTGATGCAAGAAATTGCAGCCCTCAAAGATCTGAGAAATATGGTAGAATCTCTTAGTAACAGAATGGAGCAGGCAGAAGAAAAGATCTCTGACATTGAAGATACAACTCTTGAACACTCCCAAATGCTCAAAGAGGCAGAGGAGTGGAGAGCAAAAATGGACTCCCTGACAGAGTTGTGGGATCACTCCAAAAGAGCAAACATTTGCCTTATAGGAATTAGTGAAGGAGAAGGGGATGCTCCTAAAGCCACAGATGCTCTACTCTAAGAAATAATGGAGGAGAACTTTTGATATGCATTTCCCTCATTAATGATATTGAGCATCTTTTCACATACCTGTTGGTCATTTAAATGTCTTCTTTAAAGAAATTTCTCCTCACATCTTTCACTCATTTTTAATTGGGATATTTGGGTGTTTTTCTACTATTGAAGTGTATGAGTTCTTTAAAAATTTTGGATATTAACTCCTTTTCAAATATATAGTTTTCAGATTTTTCCCAATACATAGGCTGACTTTTCATTTTATTATTTCCTTTGCTGTGCAGAAGCTCTTTAGTATAGATGTAGTCTCATTTATTTTTGTTTTTGTGGCCTGAACTTTTGGTGCAATAATTAAAAAAATCATTGCCTAAGCCAATGTCCGGGAGCATTTTGTCTATGTTCTCTTCTAAAAGTTTTATGGTTTCCAGTCTTACATGTAGGTCTTCTTTTCATTTTAAATTAGTTTTGTGGTATGTAGGGTCCATTTTCATTCTTTTGTGTGTACTGTAGCTCTATTTTTAATATTTTGAGAAACCTCCATACTGATTTCTGTAATGCCTGTACTAATTTACATTCCCATCAACAATATGCAAATGTTCCATTTTCTCCACATCCTCCCAACACTTACACTTTGTCTTTTTTGTAATAGCCATTTTAACAAGTGTGAGGAGATATTTCACTGTGGCTTTAATTTGCATTTCTCTGATTAGTGATGTTGAGTGATTTTTCAAATACCTATTGACCATTTACCTTCTTTTGAGAAATGTCCATTCAGTTCCTTTGCCTACAGTTTAATTGGATTATTTGTTTCCTTAGTGTTGAGCTGTTTGAGTTCCTTATACATTTTGGAGATTAACCCCTTATAAGATGTATGATTTCTAACTGTTTTCTCCCATCTCATAGATTGTCTCTTCACTCTTTGCAAAAGCATTTTAGTTTGATGTAATTCCATTTATCTAGTTTTGCTTTTGTTGTCTGTGCTTTGGGGGTCATATTCTAAAACTCTTTGATCTAACCAATGTCAAAAGCTTTTTCTCTAGGTTTTCTTCTAGTAGTTCTACAGTTTCTGGTCTTTAAGTCTTTTTACTATTTTGGGTTGATTTTATATAGTGTGAGATGAAAGTCTAATTTCATTCTTCTGTATATGGATTTCCAGTTTTCCTAGAGCCATTTATTGAAGAGACTATACTTTTTCTGTTGTGTGTTCTTGGCACCTTTGACAAAGATCAAGTGGCCATAAGTACATGAATTTATTTTGAAGTTCTTTTTCATTGGTTTATGTATATTTATGCCAGTATCATGCTGCTTTGATCACTATAGATAGATATATAGTAGATTTTGAAATGAGGTTGTATGATGTCTCCAGCTTTGTGCCTTTTAGTTCAAGATTATTTGGCTATGGACTCTTTTATAGTTCTATAAAAATTTAAAAATTTCATTTTTTCTATTTCTGTAAAAAATACCATTGTAATTATGATACGGATTTCATTGAATCTATAGATTGCTTTCAATAGTATAGGCATTTTAACAACCTTAATTCTTCCCATGCATTAAAAAGAGGATGTTTTCACTTATTTGTGTCTTCCATTACTTTCATGGGTGTTTTATAGCTTTCAGTGTCCAGATCTTTCATTTCCTTGGTTAAATTTATTTCTAAGTACTTTATTATTTTTAATGCTGTTGTAAGTAGGATTGTTTTCTTAACCTTTTTTTTCTGTTAGTTCATTGTTAGTGTATAGAAGTGCTACTAATTTTTGTACATTGATTTTGATAAGATTGTGGCATCTGCAAACAGACAATTTATTTCCTTGCCTATTTTTCTGCCTTCTATTTCTTTTCTTTCCTAAAAAATGGTGAGAGTGGGCATTCTGTCTTGTTCCTTATCTTATAGGAAAGTCTCTTTACTTTTTACCATTAAGTATGGTGTTAGCTGTAGACTTGCCATGTATTATTAAGTGCAAGTAGATTAATAGACATTGAGTGGCTAAACATATTTTTTAAAATGAGATACAATTATATGTTGCCTACCAGAGACCTTGAGGGATACACATAGGCTGAAAATGCAGAGATGTAAAAGAGATATTCTATGTAAAATGTTAATAGTAACCAAAAGAGAACAGGGGAGCCATACTTAAATAAGACAGAATAGAACTTAAGTCAAAAACTATTGTTAGAGAAAAAGAGGTCATTGTATTATGAAAACATGGTCAATTCATCCAGAAGATATAACAATTATAAATATAAGGTATATGCACCCAACATCAGAGCACCTAAAATATTTAAATAAATATCAACAGAACTGAGGAAGATAAATACAGCAATACAATAGTAGTGAGGGGCTTCTGTACCCCGATTTCAACAAAGGATAAATCATCTGCACAGAAAATCAATAAACAGGGGACTTTAACAACACCATAGTCCAAATAAATCAGACAGACATTTACAGAACATTC
>CAUYON010034094.1:0-18740 GCA_963573935.1 Arctocebus calabarensis
GGTTTTTGCCACGGCACTATACCCCGGGTGAACCTTTGTGCCTATTTAAAAAAAAAAAAAAAAAAAAAAAAAAAAAAAAAAAGATGTGTGTAAAACAGAAAGCCACTTTGCATGTAAAAACAGGTCATAGTGAGATCAAAAGTTAAGTCTTCCTGGCCTGGCTATTAGAAACTGCGATTTAAAATTTATTTAATTTATAACTTATTTTATTTTATGAAGATGAATGATAGAGTAAAAGGAATAAACTGGTAAATAATTATCTTGAAACTGCAGAGAGTAAAAACCACAGTGACTTCATTGAAGGCTATTAAGGGCAAGGTCACAGCCAGCAAATCAGAGAAATATTTGCACCTAATTAATTGAGGTGAGTTCATGTTATTAAAGACCTGAAAAGCTTTTATGCTCAGAATTATTCTTCATACCATCTCCTGCCACAATGTATGGGAAATGGGTCAGGGAGAAATTTGTGGGAAGAGATGAATTTTTTTTTCATATTCTGTAATCAGTTGAAGGTGATCATAAGACAGCCAAATCATTTTAAGACCAAGAAAGACTCTTTTTTTCTTTTTCTTAATTGTTTGGGATTCATTGAGGGTACAAAGAATTAGGTTTCACTGATTGGATTTGTTAGGTAAAGTCCCTCTTATAATTGTGTCCTGCCCCCAGGAGGTGAGCTGTATACCATGACCCCCCCACTACCCTCCCTCTTCCTCTCTCCCTGATCCCTCATTCTCTTACCCCCATCTTTTATTAGATCATCTACTGCCTTCATATTAGTATTGAGTACATTGGATTCTTGCTTTTCCATTCTTATGATGCTTTACTAAGAAGAATGTGTTTCAACTCAATGCGGGTCAATACAAAACATAGAAAGTCTCTATCTTTTTTAATGGCTGAATAGTATTTCATAGTATACATATAGCTCAACTTGTTGATCCATTCCTGAGTTGGTGGGCATTTAGATTGTTTCAACATTTTGGCAATTGGAAATTGAGCTGTGTTAAACAGTCTAGTGCAAATGTCCTTATGATAAAATGATTTTTTTTCTTCTGGGTAGAAGCCAAGTAATGGGATTACAGGATCAAATGGGAGGCCTAATTTGAGTTTTTAAGAGGATTCTCCATAACAAGAAAGGTTTTATTCCAAGAAAAGAAAGCCCAATAGAGAAGGCCAAATGTTTCAAGGACTCTATGTCTCCTGAATTATTTTGTGTTTTTGAACCATTTTCTTGAGTCAAAACTTTGGCTACTAGTTAGAGGAATTAATTTATTATTCACAAAAGAGAAGGGTACAAAACGCTGAGTCTAACATATTCTTAAACCATAAATTAAATCCCAATGAAGTTATGAGTTTGAAAGGGCTGATTGTGGTTGTATCTTAAATATTGGTTCTATGTAGGGAGAGAAAAAATATTAGCAAAGTGGCTTTTGATAATAAATTCAGATTTCCTGAAAGTGAGACGTAAGTTGCAAATTGTTTTTCTATGGGCTCTGTCAGAAAAGGTTTTCAAAGAAACATTCTTTCATCTGTAGGTAAGAAAATATCACCCCTCTACCAGAGTGTTCTGGCTGCTTTCACTGGCAGGATCCACTTTTATAGCTCTTAGCTAGTGCCTGTGTGGTTGTCCTGCAAAGAAAATTATTTCTGGAATCCCAGGTTTCTAGTGTATACACATCAATAATAATCTGTTAAGAGAGGAAAGACAGTTTGATGAGCAGCTTCTGAAAATCTTAGGCTATAAATAAATGCAGTTGATAGTTGGCAGAAGTAGGCTTTGTTTCAGTTATCTATTGCCCAAAATGTAAAAAAAAAAAAAGAAAAAGATTTTTTTCTCCCCTCATGATTCTGTGGGTTGCTTTGGGTTAGCTGGGTTGTTTTCCTGCCTTCCATGATGTCATCTGGGTTATATACTTGGTTGTATTCACTTGGTATCTTGGCTGGGCTAGAAATTCCAAGAAAGCTTCAGTTAAATGTCTTATGCTTTGGAGCTTCTCCACATGTCCTCTTTATGTGGGTCGCATGGGCTTTCTAGCAACATAGAGGCCTCAGATTAGTCAGATTTGTTAAACTGTGAGGGAGTTCAAGAGGAAAAGCAGCAGCCCCAACCATCTTCAAGGACAGAATTGGATCCGGTACAGTTTCATTTACACCCAAATTAAAGGGCCAACACAATTCAAGAGAAGGAAAGTGGATTCTACTTAAAAAAAAATTTCAGAGGGGTGGAAGGAGGGTATTTGGTGGGAGCACACCTACAGTGCATCTTAGAAGGGTACAGGTGAAACTTACTGAACGCAGAATATAAAGGTCTTAACACAATAACTAAGAAAATGCCATCAATGCTATGTTAACCAGTTTGATGAAAATATTTCAGATTGTATATGAAACCAGCACATTGTACCCCATGATTACATTAATGTACACAGGTATGATTTAATAATTAAAGAAAAACAACATAAAAAAATTCAAATTGATAGGAGGGTACAAATGTTTAGGTTACATTGTTTTCATGTCTAAGGTAAAGTTCAAGTTGTAGTTGAGCCCTTCACCCAGGGGGTGGGCTGAACATCGTCACACTGTGTACATCCCTCTCTCCTCTCCCCTCCTCTGTCTTTCCTTTCCCTTCCTATTTGCTAGACTATTTCAGCACATAGTTGTTGACATACTGGTTTCATGTTAGTATTGAGTACATTGGATCCTCCCCCCCATTCTTATGTTACTTTACTAAGAAGAATGTGTTTCACTTCATCTAGGTAAACACAAAAGATATAAAGTCTCATTTTTCTCTTATGGCTGAATAAGTACTCCATGGTGTGTGTGTGTGTATATATATATACTATTGTTTGTTAATCCATTCATGGGTCAGTGGGCACTTGGATTGATTCCATGTCTTGCAAATTGTGAGTTGAGCAGCAATAAACCTTCTAGGGTAAATTGGAGTCTACTTCTTAATGGGGGGACTGACATGTTCCTATAGGACAGAAGGAATTGATGGTGGCTATCTGTGGAGAAGACGTACCAGAGCCTCATTACTCACTTTTAAGAACAGATTTTCTTATGTATGTTCAGCTCCTCTTACTAAACAAACAAAACAAACAAAATAAAACTTACATTCTCAGTCCTTTGGGAAAGGAAATACTAATTGTTCTTAATAGTTGGTACTATTTGGTCAAGTCTTACCATGAGAGTTTACCATATGAGTCTTACCATATGAGTTTTATTCTTTATGTACATGAGCAAATCCTTACAACCACAGGGTGAGGAAGATAGCTGCATTTTCTTGATTTAAAACACTTGGGCTTTGAGCAAGCATGGAACTTGCCCAAGTTTTTATAGCTTATAAAGTGGCAGAGCTAACATTAGAAACTAGATGTTGATGTTTTTGCATTGAAACATGATAGTTTTTTCAGGTCCACTATGAAGTTGATATTTGAAACTGCCGTCAAATCCATCTGTACCAGATTTGTTGACTTTCCTGAATTTTGCTAACAGAATTTCCCTGAAATAGACATTCCTGTTCTCAGCATGCAGAGGTCTATGGGATGTCTTCATTAACAGGAACTACCTCCAAGCTTTCTGATTTATGACTTCTTCAAAAACAGAAAAATTTTTCAGGGCTTGTGCGGTTCATCACCCCCCTACCATTCCCTGTCCCCTCCCAGAAAAACCTACCTCGTGTTCACATGTTGCTCACCTGAGTGATGTGGAAGGCATTTCCATATCCCTAGGTCTTAATGTTTGCTCGTCCAATATTAGCATATCTTAATTACATTTTCCCTGTTGAAGTCTTACACTGCAGCTGTCCAGACTACAGAGACTTTTTCAGTGAGTTAAGCAAACAGAAGATTGGCTTTTATTATTTTGAGTGTTAGATTCTTGTCATGTTCTCTTGTGATCCTTATAGTCTCTTAAACTCTCTGCTACATTCCTTTAGGCTGTTAGCACTTTCAGAGCTTTTTTGTGCTTCACTTTGATGTTAATATTTTATATTTCTGGTCATGTATTTACTGTTCGCTATCATTAAAAATAGTTAAATTGCTCATTCTCAGGCTTTGGATTTTTATTATAATTTTGCAATTCTCCGAAACTTGTTTCTTGATAGAAATGAAAAAATATACGCAGGAATTGGCCAAGGTTGGGTTTTTGTTTAAATACTACAATTCTATTATGATTTAATTTTTCAGAGAGGAGGAATAGAGGTATAACTTAAAAAGAGCATAAAAAGATAGATGTCCACCCTTTTATACTATGAGTACAAGAGCTGGGCGGTCATGATACCATTCTATCGTTTCCATACCAGGGTGAAGATTTTTAGCGAAAGGTGAAATTGGTGTTGCATCTTAGACCTAAAATACTGGATCAGCTTCCTAAATGTAATCCTAGTTACCATCATTGGTTTCCTTCTATGGGAGACTATCCTGAAGGAACTCTCCCAGCCTCCCATCTGACCGGGGAATGGGTCTCTTAAAGCACTTATATACAATATCACTTTGTATTTTACTTGAAAGTTTATTTTAAGCAATGTGAATCTTTAAAAAAAACTACTTATCAGTTATGTTGATTTTCCTACTGTCTCCGTATTTTTTAGATTAAGAGTTGATTCTTTAGCTATTCCTTTTTAAGATGCTCAGATTCCAAGTTTACATGATCAATGTTGGGGTACATTTTTTTGTTCTATTCACTGTGCAAGGTTATTTATAATGAATACAAGGTAACATGCCTATTACATAAAAATAAAATAACTGTTTTGGTGAAAGGAATTGGAAAATGTGGCATAATTAGACAGTGGGCATTTGTATTCTCCTATTATCACTTTAGAGGTGCAAAAAAAAATTGGAAGTAATTTATTTCATCTTGGTAATGCTCCTTCTTTCTGGTCCAGCAATTTATCAGAAATGTTAATCCAGCAAGCAGTAAGTGGTTGGGGGAGAGGGAAGAGGGGATTTAAAATTAGCCTGGAAATATTGCACAACTCATTAAAAATGTAATCATGCATAAAATGAGATCAATGAAAATTTATCTAAAAGTGCAAGGAAAAGGCATTTTCTAGTATGATACTGGATTTAATAGACTGGATTTTAATTTAGTCAGTTTGCTACAAAAAAATCCCTCCAGGCGAAATAAAACCATTTTCGCTCCCAGTTATTATACAGACAGCTAATTTTCAGACTTCTCCTTTCTGATAGTGAATCTTATCTCTTGCTGGATACGGGTTTCTGTATATTGCAGAATTTGTTTTCTTTACATTTTTCCATTACTGCTTTCATTTGCATGATAAATGATTAGAAGCAGAAATAGGAGGGGAAAACCCATGCAAAACATTTCTTTATTAATTTTGTTTAAATTAGAGTAACTTTTTAATTCACCCATGCCCCTCCCCATTTAACACCCAGGGTATCAGAGAGTTATTTTAATATTTTGTTGTACAGTTAGTGAAACAGGTTACACGCTTTTGGCCTTGCACTTTCTTCACGTAACGTTCTATTTTGTTCTTATACTTGTAGTTTACATTTTGGTTCCTGTCTTGTACTATTCATGATACTGATGAGTTTTTCCTTTTATAAAAGACCCTTCTGTTGAAGGCTGAACCTAAGGAGCAGAGGTTTAAAATATGTTAACATTCACAAACGTAAGAACTTTGATTTATTTTGCAATGGTAGCATCACAATTCTTAAATAATGACTAGAGTCTGTAAAATTAGGCTTTGTTTACGTCTCCTGCCCCTCTATCTTAGCTGTTTTTCCATCTGATCATTTAGAATTATGAAACCATGTCTCTAAAGAACACATTAATGAAAATCATCTAAGGTCTTACTCTTCCTCCCAGGTTCTAAATTAAAAGAAGCTAGCTTTATCAATAAAAACGTCCTTGGGGCCAAAAATTATTATATGAACTGACTGATTCCTAAAAACGTTGTCTCTAAGAGATGACTCAGGTATCCTTGCCTTAGAATCATTCACATGGATAACTTCTTTTTCTATTATGTGAATATGAAGAAAATACTCTCCTTATAAAAACATCAAACAGTACAGTTAGTTCAATGTCTCTTTGGTCATTCCTTCTATCCTAATTTCTTTCCCTAAAAGTAACACACCATTTGCCATCTAACCTGGATTTTTCCCCCCATCAAATAGATACATATCTGTAGAAATACATTAGTTTTAATTTTTGTTAAATTAGTATGACATAAAAGGTATCATGCCACTTTACCTTTTCCGCTTTGTGTGTATGTTACTTAACATTATGTGTTGGAAAATTTCCCATTTCAATATACGTAACTCTATTTCATTCTATTTAATTGCTTTTTAACATGGTGCTAGAAAGATGTGAAAAGAATCCGAGCGTTCATCAACAGGAGAATGACTGACCATCAGGACAGTAAAAACCGTTGTGTAAACCTTTGTGTACTGTGGAAATGTTCCTTTGAGGAAAATACAAGAAGCAGAAGAGTGGATGGAGTCAAGGAATGCATTTAAATTTTCCTCTGAGTACTGGTTTACCTAATACCAGGTTTTACATAGTCTCATCGTCATTCATTTCCAAATGTAGTTTGTAAGTTCTGTTATTGATTTTTCTCCTAAACATAAGCGTTGTTCTCAAGGGGGTTTTAAAGTTTCTAAGTCTATGGATTTTTTTGTCCATCTTTTTGATGATGAATCTAATTTTATTTCATCATGATCAATCAATATGGCTTGTACAATTTCTGCTTTACGGGAGTTGATGAGATTTTTCTTCATGACCTAATACAGGATCAATTTTCTTTTGTGACTGTCCCTGATTCTTTGAGAAGAATGTTCTTTATTTTGTTCAATATTCTATTTTATATCTTTTAGATCAAAACAGTTAGATTGTCTAAATATTCTATATTCTGACTTGACTTTTTGTTTATCTATTTCATCGGCTGCTTCCTGAAAGTTATGTTGTTAGATACGCAGATAAGTTTGTGTATTGCGTTTTCTTTGCAGATATTCTTTTTTGTTTTTTGACAATATTCTTTTTTCTTGATATTATGAATTGGTTGGTATATCTATCTTTTCTTATACTGTTGTCTTCACTCCACTCTTTGGTTATCTTATTTTGATATACCTCTTAAAAATAGCCAGCAGGTTTTTTTTAAATTACAAAATGAAAATTTCTTTCTTTCTTTTTTTTAAAATTTTAAACATTTTTGTTTGGCTATAGTGCTGTGCATTTAACCACAGATAGAGAAGCAAAGCTCAGGGTTTGCTGAATTAGCATGAAGAAGAAAAATATGCACCAACAGAATCATTTGTGTTAAGAATGAATAAATTTTGATAAAGTTTGAATTTGTTTTAGTTATTTAAAAAAGCAAACCATGGAGTAAGTTAAATTAAGCTTAATTTTTTTATTGCTTATAATTTATTTCTATTGAAAGAATTTTATCTTTTATTTAAGATTTCATATATACATATGTGTATGCATGTGTAAATACATATGTGATTGCCTAAATGGCTTGAAAATTTAATTTCACTTTAATAGATTTGAGTCTTTGAGAACTATATTAATGTAATTAAAATGAAATATAGATTAGTTTAAATGTAAATTTAGTGACTCTAAGGCCAAAGAATATTAGGTATGTTGAGAAGGAATTTTTATGCTTATTGTTGTTATGGTCTTGATTTTCTTTTTCTTTCTTTCTTTTTAATTGAATCATAGCTGGGTATATTAATGCAATCATGGGGTACATTGTACAGTTTTATATACAATTTGAAATATTTTCATCAAACTGGTTAACATAGCCTTTACAGCATTTTCTCAGTTGTTGTGTTAAGACATCTGTATTCTACATTTAGTAAATTTCGCATGTACCCTTGTAAGATGCACCGTAGGTGTGGCCTCCCTGATTACCCTTTCTCTACCTAGCCTTCCCCCTCCCCTCCTCTTCCGCTCCTCTTCCTCTCCTCTTTCCCCATCTTCTTAGGCTATAATTGGGTTATAGCTTTCATATGAAAGCTATAAATTGGTTTCATAGTAGAGTACATTGGATGCTTTTTCTTCCATTCTTGAGATACTTTGCTAAGAAGATTATGTTCCAGCTCCATCCATGTAAACATGAAAGAGGTAAAGTCTCCATCTTTCTTTAAGGCTGTATAATATTAATATAATAAGATGTACATATACTACAATTTATTAATCCATTTGTGGGTCGATGGGCACTTGGGCTTCTTCCATGACTTAGCAATTATGAATTGGGCTGCAATAAGCATTCTGGTACAGATATCCTTATTATGATGTGATTTTTGGTCTTCTGGCTACATATCTAGTAGAGGAATTATAGGATTGAATGGCAGGTCTATTTTTAGATCCCTAAGTGTTCTCCAAACATCTTTCCAACAGGAATGTATTAGTTTGCATTCCCACCAGCAGTGTGGAAGTGTTCCCTTTCCACATCCACGCCAACATCTCTGGTTTTGGGATTTTGTGATGTGGGCTAATCTTTCTGGAGTTAGATGATATCTCAAAGTAGTTTTGATTTGCATTTCTCTGATGATTAAGGATGATGAGCATTTTTTCATATGTCTGTAGGCTGTGCGCCTGTCTTCTTTACAGAAGTTTCTCTTCAAGTCCCTTTCCTACCCTAAGATGGGATCACTTGTTCTTTTCTTACTAATATGTTTGAGTTCTCTTTGGATTCTGGTTATTAAACCTTTGTTGGAGACAAAACCTGCAAGTATCTTCTCCCATTCTGAGGGCTCTCTGCTTGCTTTACTTACTGTGTTCTTGGCTATGCCAAAGCTTTTTAGTTTGATCAGGTCCCAGTAATGTATTTTTTTGTGTTGCTTCTGTTGCCCCGGGGCAGGGGGGGTCCTCCTCATAAAATATTCACCCAGGCCGATTTCTTCAAGTGTTTTCCCTGCACTTTCTTCTAGTATTTTTATAGTTTCATATCTTATGTTTTAATCTTTAATCCAGTGAGAGTCTGTCTTAGTTAATGGTGAGAGGTGTGGGTCTAGTTTCAGTCTTCTACAGGTCGCCAGCCAGTTCACCCAGCACCATTTGTTAAATAGGGAATCTTTTCTCCACTGAATGTTTTTAATTGCCTTGTCAATTGATTTTGCTGTTAAAATTATTGTTTTTATTGCATTGCAATCAGAGAATCCTGTATTATTTCTATGGGGGTGCATTTTTTTGGTGCCAAATTGGTCTCTTCTTATGAATGTCCCAGGAGCATTCGAGGAGTGTTCTCTATTGTTAGAGTACCTGATCTTCTGATGTCTACATATTTACCTTACTTATTAAGTTGTCTATAGTCTTACTTTTCCTTGACTATTTGACCCGTCTTGAGATGAGAGTTTTTAATTAAAATATTCTGTTGTTAATATTTTTCTGTGTTTTTTTGTATCCTTCGTAGGTTTGGCTTTATGAAAAGTAGCTGTTATTTGAAGTACAGACTCTGCAAACTTTAATATTGTCATGTGAATTCTAGCTTTTAGCTTGACAAAGGTCCATCTTTATCTTGTGTAGTCTTTTTCTGACCTGAATTTTATCTCTCCCAATATTAAGATAGTGACCTCTTTTTTAATTCTATTTTATTTTATTTAGTTTTTATCATTTCAGGTTAATTGAGGGTACAAAGAATTAGGTTACAATGTTTGCATTTGTCTGGTAAAGTCCCTCTTAAAATTGTGTCCTGCCCCAAAGAAGTGTGCCGTACACCCTAGCATTGTGCCCATTAAGTGGGAGTACACCCATCCCCCTCCCTCCTCCTTTTCCCCTCCTCCCTCATTTCCCCATCCCCCACCTTGAATTGATTTGAGTTTTTCTCTTATGTGGGCATATTTTAGATCATCTACTAGCTTCATAATCTTTTTTTTTCCCTAATGCATTTTCCTGGGTATATACCTTTGTCTTTTATTTTCAATCTTTGGAATCACATTGATTTAATTGTATTTGTATATGGCATAAAGTTTTGTTTTGTAAGCCTATGTGAAATATATTTTTTAGCGTCTTAGTCCATTTGTGTTGCTGTAACAAAATACCTGACACTGGATAATTTATTAAGAAGAGAAATTTATTTCTTATGGTTCTGGAGGATGGGAACTCCAAGATCAGTGTGCTGGCATTTGGTGTCTGGTGAAGCCTTCTAACTGCATCCTCACATAATGGAAGGGGCAAAAAAAGGACAAAAGCATTGAAAGCTGTGTCCTCTCATGGCAAAGCGTGGAAGAAGGTGAACCCACTCCCTCAAGCCCTTTTGTAACGGCCCTGAGCTCACCCGCAATGGCTCCATCACCTCCTTACGGCCTCACCTCTTAATACTATGACGTTGACAAATTCAATTTTAACACATAAATTTTGGGGAGACATTTAGACCACAGCATTTAGTAAATAAGATACAATTACTGATATTCCTGATAATTTTGTCTCAGATCTCTTCCATTATTTTGTTACATTTAATATTCACACATTTATTATTTTAACTTACTTTTTAAATAGAGCTTAGTTTATGTTCTCAAAACATTATCAACATGTTAACTCATGTTTTTTCAAGCAATCCTCTGAGGTAAGTTATTTATATTTTACGGAGGAGGAAACTGAGGCACAGATTTCTTGGATAGTAACCGCGAGGATGTGATGAGCCAGGGTGCAAACTCAGGCTGTCTGGCCCCAGAGTATATGTTCCTAACTGCAGCACTGTGCCTCTTTTGATTAATCAAAGCTTTAAATGATTTTCTTTATCTTGCAGCCATTACCTATGAGTGAGGTGACCATACACCTGTTTTTCTTGGATCATTCTCTTCCTTTTCTTTAAGTATAACTCCTGAGAGTATTTTCTTTCCCCTCTTAAAATTATATCTCAAGATCCCCATGGCACATCAGTTGAAAATCACTGTTTTAGAAGTTGCCTTCCTGAATGGGCTGTATGATCTCCTACCAGCTCCTCGTGTGTGTTGAATCTCTCCCACATAAGAACATCTTTCCTGCTGTTCTCCGTTTCTAGAATGTTCCCAGCCATGCTTCAGGTCTTGGTTTCAGGGGGAATTCTTTGATATAAAACCAGAGCCAATGTGTTATATGGGAGTATGGAAGACAGATTGAGGCTTTAGGGAAAGTGGTTGTTGAGAACCAGTCATGATGTCAAGGCTTCAAACAAACATTTGGGAGGCAAGGCAGGGCTTGGCAAAGACCAGTTAAAAACACCTGGACAAACATGGTGGGACTTAGAGGGTGAAGGCCGTAGACCAGGGCTATGCTTGGGTCTGAGAACGACCCTTAGTGGCTGGAGGATCAAGCTTAGCAAATCAAAGTGCACTGTGAACATTAGTGCCTGTGCAGACTCACTGCCATAGCCTCCTTTCCGTATGTGTAAGCTGGAGCCCAGACTCCTTTAGGGTCTGCAGGGATGATGATGCCCTACCAAAGGTACCTGAAAATGGAAAGGTATTTTTTTTATTAATTTTAATTTTAATTTTTTTGAGACAGAGTGACAGGGTGACAGAATGGCTAGAGTGCCATGGCGTCATCATAGTTCACAGTAACTTCAAACTCCTGAGCTCAAGTGATCCTCCTGCCTCAGCCTCCTAAGTAGCTGGGACTACAGGTGCCTACCATGATGCCCTACTGATTTTTCTATTTTTAGTAGAGACAAAGTCTTGATCTTGCTTAGGCTGGTCTCAAACTCTTTTTGAGTTCAAGCAGTCTTTCTGCATTGGCATCCCAGAGTGCTAGGATTACAGGGGTGAGTCACTGCTTCCAGCTATAGAAAGGTATTGTGATATATTCTTTCTCCAGCAGTATACACAGGACGTTCCTTAGAAGTGACGTTAAAATCTTCCATAATTTACGAATTCCCTTGCAAAGATCAATGGTACCTGTTTAGAGTTTTCATTGCCCTTGGAAATGTGTTCTTCAGCTAATTTGTAGATAAAAGTTTTTGACGTACTTTAACACAGCTATGATTTAATAAATAAATACATAAAATTAAAAACATAATGATAAATCATAAAAAAATAATGAAATGGGAATGTGTACTCAGGCTGTGAGAAGGTAATGTTTTCTAGGTGTTCAAAGTTTAGTCAAATAGTCAAATAATCACCAAATAATTACCATGGCTAATAGTAAAGAGCAAAGTGATCTCTAAATTATTAATACATGGAGCCCATTGGTTTTAATTAATTTCAAAATATTATTTCAAAAATTTTATGAAGCTATGAATCAGGCAGTATTGTAAAATATTTCTAAAACTAAGTTCATGGAAAAACTATTAAAGATCTGGGCTTTGGTAAACCACCTGTGCCCATTGAATTTGATATTCATGCTATTTTAAACTTGGGCTGTTCCTACAAATCACCTTCAATACCCCTCCTTGGTTATGGCCCTCCCTTTGCTATCCTCTCGTGCATCTTAATAACACCATTTATATCCATTTTGAACAATCTCTCTCCCATGAACATTACTCCCAGTCTCCCCTCATAGCAGAAATCTCAGGATTTCATCATTTCAATCTTCTCACACAGCTTTTCCATTTCACTTTCTGCAAGATGGTTCCAAGATGGGCCCTGGAAAATTGGCATGCAAGGAAGCCATTTCCCACTCAGGAATTCTAAATTCCTGTTCTCCTCTGAACTGTAGGCTAGACATGGTAGCCCACGCTTGTTGCAGGGACCCTTGATCACATATGCTTGTGTTAATTATACTTTCCAGTATAAGGCTTTCTGCCTATGTCCATATGTTATTTCCCCACCCTCCCTGCCAGAGTAAACACTTCCTTTTGGGTCAGGAAATCCCAATCTTATGGCAAGTTAATGTCGTAAAACCTCTAATGTGACTCAATAAAAATAATACTTCTTAAAATTTTGCATTTCCTTATGGTCTCTATAGTACATTTTCTTTAACCTTAGATTATTTATGCACCACAGTAATTGTTAGAGTAAATTGATTCCTCTGTTTACCTTTTCTCCTTACCATTTTTTATCCCAGGCCTTGTCTTTTAATGTCTCACCAGAGATGGTCCATGGCACATGCTTCAGCACAGCTGACCACTTAGAATCTGAGTGCCTCAAGTCTGTAATATGGGAAATACAGGACTTGCACCTTCCGGTATCACTTATGACTATCAGCATTTGATGTAAGAGCTGGCAGCATGCTCTGAGATCCTTGGAGAAGAGGCACTTCATAATAAATGCGTGGCGTCATTATTGTCATTGCTTCATCTATTTAACGTGCCTGGGAACATCGGTGCAGATATGTCTATTTCTTCCCTCATCTGTTCATTACATCATCTCTGTAAACTTTCCCCAGGATGGACTACATGGGATTTGCCTCCATGGCATTGTGTACATTTATCTATCAGCCCATCTTTCTCCAGATGGATTGTGATCTCATTGCTTGTAAAGGCCTCCAGAGTCAGGTGGCTTTTATGATTTGATTTATGGGGTACTGATCTCTAACATTCTTGTTTCCTAGGAGAATGGATAAACAAATTCTTCCAAATTGTGTAATAATTTAAAGGCAAAGTGTACAGATCTAGGCTTTCTTGTTCATACGTGGGATGATACGTAGTTTATTTACACATAATTCCTATACTTTTTAGAGAAATTATTGAATCATTTAGGTATTTGCCAACCTTGTATTTATTACCTGATGGAGCCCCACATCTGCTGTGTGACAAGGATAATCAGCTGATGATCTATTCAAAGTGAAAATGTAGGCTGGAAAAATAGAAGAACTTATTTTTTAAAAACCAGATTGCCAAAGTTTTCTTCTGCTCTTAGAGATAAGAATGCAGATATGCCTTTATAGTTCCTCCTAGAAGTAACTCTATGAGCATATTTTCTTTTGTTAGAAAAAGATTTCTGCTGGTTCTCTAAGAGGTATATAGTGTTTTTGCTCAGTAGACACACTTGGTAGATTTTCCTGGGATTTTTGTGATGAAAGGATGTTATTATATTAACACTGTAGTATACCATTGGATTTTTGTTGTTATTGTTTTAAGTGACAGACAACGCAACTTGAACCAACTTACTCAAAAAAGACATGTATTGGACCATTTACCTAAAAAGTCCATGTGTGCTTCAGGCACAGTTGGATCCAGTAATTCAAGGAGTGTTATCAGGACTAAACTAATTCTCTAAAATCTTTGCTTTTCTCTGTGTTGGTTTATTTGAAAGCAAGCTCACACCTATGTTGGCAAGAAGGTTTTTAGCACCTGTAGGTTGATATGCCTTCATGGGAAATACAGCTTTTTTATCTTGGACTTGCCAGCAATGAGGTGGGGGTTAAGTCTTTGCTTAGACTTGGATTACCATCACTGCTATGGGGGGACAGAATGGCTGATTGGCAAGGCATGGATTATATGCCTGGCTCTGTGTCTGCAGGTGGAGGTGATTACTCTGTATCTCAGGCACATCGGTTTGAGCTGGGGTAATTTCCAAAGAAAAATCTAGATACAGAATTTGGGGTAGGCAAAAAGAGGAGCTACCTACTATAAATGGTGAACTCAGTCTGAGTCAGATGACTTTCAGGCCATGGAGAAGCTGTTCTACTTAGGAAAGAAAAAGAGTATATGGAAAGAAAGCTGCATTTTTTCATCACAGCCTCGCCTTATGGAGCAACCAGAACTGATTCTTTAATTATGTTATATTTTATTCTTGCTAATTTAATGTATTAAAAGTAATGACTCCTTATATTCAAATGTTTAATTTTTGCTTCAGAATATGAAAATAAGTCTCACTGATTTAGTGGTTCAAGGAGAAACAATTAGCCATACATCAAATCTTGCAACTTGGCTCACTACCTTGTTCTATGATGGTGAATCTCCCTCTCATTTTATTTTTTAGTAGAAAAGTCTCTTAAGGCAGAGAACATTCCTCTCCCGAAATGAATAGTTTGTGCTTCTTTAGGAGCAAAAGTTGTGTTCACTTCTATTGGACTTTATACTGAGGAAGGTGAGCCCGTTATGCAGAGGGAAAGTACTGGTTGTTTAAAGAAGTCTGTGTTAGTTTTCCCTTTGCTACTTTAATACATTGCCACAAACTTGGGAGTTTTAAATGATGTGCCTTATAGTTTATAGGTCAGAATTCCAAGTGGGTTCTCAGCAGGCTGAGACCAGGATGTCAGTGAGGCAGGCTTCCTTCTCTAGATTCTAGAGGAGGATTCATTTATTCATTTCCTTCTCATTTCATTTCCTAGAGGCTGCTTGAATTCCTTGGCTTATGGCTCCCTTCCTCCATCTCAGGGCCCACAATTGTCGCTTTGGGGCTTAGAAAATGATATTCCAGGGCATGGCACATTGGCATGCTGAGTGCGATACTTTGAACTGAAGGACATGGAAGGGCTCAGACCAAAGATTCTCAGCCTTCCTGCCCTCCAGCCACTCACCCATCCTTCATCCTCCTTCAAATGAAGGAAGTTAGTCACAGAAACTAAATTCCTTTTCCCCAAAGCGGGTCATAGAAACTAGGATCCCTCTCTCCCAAAGACAGACATAAACATCTAGAAAGGTCACTCTTTTCTTCCCCCTGGAAGATCCTCATTCTATAGAGGTCCTGCCCCTCACTGGGAGGGAGGAATACCACACAGAGAGACAGAGGCCAAGAAGAGTCTGAACAGACGGGGCTTGTTGGGATTCCCCACCTCTCACAATTAGAACACGCCCTTGGTCTGATCACATTTTTGCATGGCTGGCCATTCTTCCAGGAACCTAAGGTAAAAGCAGGCGTTTTTTTTTCCCTGGGTGTTTGGGTCTTCATTTCTGAAGGCTCTTTTGTTACCAAAAAACTTTGAGTAAATAAATTCATTTTGACTTTCTCTTGTTAACCTGTCTTGTGTTATTAGAGTGTATGCTGTGACCTTTATGACCATGAGGAAGGGGGGCACACCTACTGCCCCTGCACCCGTTCAGTCTTTTCTGGCATCATATCACTTTGATACTCCTCTGCCTCCCTTTCCCCTCAGAGGTCAGGTGGCCAGATCATCAGGGCATCTCCAGCCTTTATCCAAGTGAAGAGGAGCTTCTGCAGGATTTTGAACAGAGGAGTGACATAATCCAATGTATTTTTTTTCCTTCTTTTTTTTGTTTTAGAGACAGAGTCTCACTTTGTCCCTCTCCATAGAGTGCTATGGCATCACAACTCACAGCAACCTCTAGCTCTTGGGCTTAGGCAATTCTCTTGCCTCAACCTCCTGAGTTGCTGGGACTACAGGTACCCGCCACAATGCCCAGCTATTTTTTGGTTGCAGTTTGGCTGGGGCCGGGTCCATTCCACAGGGGTCCTGACCCTTGCCTGGGAGGGAGGAATCCCACATAGAGAGACAGAGGCCAAGAAGAGTCTGAACACACGGACCTTGCTGGGATTCCCCACCTCTCACAATTAGAACATGCCCTTGATCTAATCACATTTCTCGAACCCGCCACCCTCAGGAAATGGGCCCGGTGCCCTACTTACAGAGCCACAGGCGCCGCCCTTCTGCCTCCCTTTCCACCTAGAAAAGACCCCTGTGATTACATTGGGGCCTACCTGGATAATCCAGGATAATCTCCGTATTGTAAGGTCGGCTGCTTAGCAACTTTAATTCCATCTGCTACCTTAATTCCCCTTTACCAGACACTGTAACATAGCCCTGGATTCTGGGGTTTGGAGGACTCTTGTTCTCCTTATCACACATTACTTGTTAGAAAAATAACAACCCCTAAAGAAAAATGATTCTAAGGTATTAGCTGAAATGAAAGAACAGATGTATTAATATGTGAGAACAGCCACATTCTTGTTTTGATTATTGAAAAAGATGATTGTATCTACTCCTTTGGTTTCTTAAAGAACAGCTACTGTGTAGGTTAAGTAATGTCTCCACTAGCTGGCCGAAAATACCAACAGCTGGGGATGTGTGTCCCTGTCTTAATCTCGGAACCTCCTCTTTGTCTACTACACTGACCTCTGTGTGTCGAGAGGGTGGAAAGTAGACAGTCCCACTTACGTAGATATGTTGTCCATAGATCAGGTCACAAATGTAGTTTGGCTGAAACCCTTTTGTTCTGAATCTCTGACTTCAAATGATTTCTGATACAAATATGACCAGCCACACAATGCAAACCAGTAACATTCCCCTGTGGAATAGCAGATGTAAATTTCTGCTTTGCTTACCTGGCATCAAGACGCACAGAGGAAGGAAAAGTTAACTCTGGGCCCTGATTCAACACTTTTATTGAAGTTAAATTCTTTTGTTTTAATGCACACTTGATTGAGCCAGCGTTTATGGAGGCAGTTATGGTTTGTAGAAGAAAGAGACAGTTGAAGAAAGAACAAATGAATCTAATGTAAATCAAATACTCAGTCCTTTTAAAGGGACTACAAAGCCTTAAATGTGTGTTCTTAACAGTAATTTTTACAAAACTCCAATAGGAAGCTTTGACAGTGATTGTTTCTGCGGGGAGATGGGTTTTTCCTTTCACATGCTAATCACCTGCTTCTGGTGATACTCCTCCTTGACTGCAGTCACAGAATTGAATAATTTATGGAATGAATTTTGTTGTAAATTTATTGTGTCACAAGCAGGTTGTAATTTCACTAACAGTTCACTTAAGTTATTAAGTTAAAAAAAATGTGGTTGATAGGATAGTGCATTTGGAAGTCTTCCCCCCCCCACCCCCGCCCCGCATGTTCACATCTTATATATTTTCAAAACAGAGTACTTGCCTAATTTTTATTCAGAATCTGATATGAGAGAAGGAAGAGCACATTAACATAAGTAGAATTGCATTTGCACACTATTGTTGAATTTTGGAAGCCGTAAACAAATTATTGAAGATTTTATAGAGATAGAAATAACATTAAACCCACAGGGCTGTGCCATTGTTTGCTGAATAATTGTCCCCTGCTTGCCAATGATGAATGAAGAATGGTGGTATAAAGGTGAAGATGCCCCTGGGAGGGGAAAAAAAAGCTACATTAATCCCCTTAAATGTTGCTTCAACTTTGAGGTTAAGATAATGGCAAATTATCAGTCTCCCAAATCTTATCCAATCCAAATGGACTACAAGGAGAATAAAAAAAAAAATCTTTAAAAATCTCTCGAAGGGGTATCTGATTGGCCTCCAAGCACATTCACTGTGGTCTCAAGGTTTCCCTGCTAATGGCTGTTCTGCTGTGATAAGAGGCAACATTGGGCACTGCAAGCCTCTGCTTAGTTTCTGCTGCAGCTTTCAGCAAACATACATTTAAGGTCTCCTGTTATTTACATTGAAATTTTTCTATTGACCCTGCCAGTGTGAATGAATTTCAAACAAGTCGTTTCTTTCTCTGTATAGATTATTTCCCTAGGTTCCTGGTAGGAGTTCCTTTTAATTCCTCTAGGAGTTCCCTCTATTCTTGTTAGCACCCTGAGGATTTGCTTTCTACTTCCCACCCTGTCACCCGATGTGTACCCCATCTTCCCCGCACCCTACCCTGGGTATTCCAACCTTGGCATGGGGGACGCTGGATAATAGCCACTCTTCTTGAACAGGGATACTTTTCAGGCCTTCAGAATAGACATTTTCACCATCTGTTACACAGAATCTAGAAATGTGATGGGCAAACAGGTTGTAATTAACTAAAAAAATGGGTAAGGCTCTGTGTGCCTTAATGCATTTAGAGTTGAGGAAATGGCCTTTCAGATTTCCATGAAAAGAAGCTTGTCCTTTTTTTTTTTTTTTTTTTTTTTTTTAAATTATTATGGTTTTTTGTGTGGCGGGGGTTTGGGGGTTTACAAAAAAATTTAGGGAAAGAAAAGAGTGTTGCTAT
>CAUYON010034097.1:0-22115 GCA_963573935.1 Arctocebus calabarensis
AGTAGCTGGGACTACAGGCGTCCACCACAGCGCCCGGCTATTTTTTTTGTTTTGCAGTTCGGCCGAGGCCGGGCTTGAACCCGCCACCTTCGGTATATGGGGCCGGCGCCCTACTCGCTGAGCCACAGGAGCCGCCCTAAAATTGCAATTCTTAATTTGCTTTCACAAGTTCTTTTCAACCACTAGTTATTTCTTTCTTCCTTTCAACCAGAAGTCTTACTACTTATCTAAAATTCAGCTTTAAAGGACTCATCAGGTTTTAATGGGACAGGGAGGAGCTGCTGTTATCATTGATTTTTTTTTTTTTTTCCCACAAAAAAATAATCACAAAGGAGTATCATTATAACAAAGGGGGCCTTGGACTTACTCTTTCAAGGGCTCCCAAGCTGGTCCCGGGTCTGGAAGTCCAGGAAGAGAGAAGGGAGTCCCATGCCTGGAAGTCACACCCCTTCTCCGAAGAGTGGTGGAGAGCCCAGTCTCTCCTCAGTTTTATCAGTTTATTATGCTAACTCCAAATCATTTATGTGGATCCTGCTATTTATTTATTTATTTATTTAGAGACAGCCTCAAGCTGTCACCCTGGATAGAGTGCTATGGCATCACAGCTCATAGCAACCTCCAATTCCTGGGCTCACATGAGTCTCCTGCCTCTGCCTCCCAAGTAGCTGGGACTACAGGCACCTGCCACAACAACCGATCATTTTTTTTTGGTTGCAGCCGTCATTGTTGTTTGGTGGGCCCGGGCTGGATTCGAACCTGCCAGCTCAGGTGTACGTGGCTGGCGCCTTAGCCCGTTGAGCCACAGGCGCCGAGCCAGGATCCTGCTATTTATATTACTTTCAATAAAGGAGAAAATTATCGCTGAATAATTTCTTAGCTCTTCAGAACGTTTCCAAATGGAAATGGACCGGTAGAAGAAAACCCAGAGTAGTTACTATGGTCTGCCAAGTTCCAGTTAGCTGTGATGGTAGAGAAGAGATCTCTTGCGAGAATTCAGCAGTTTGGTGCTACCTAAATCCTTAGTGTCTAATAGATCGAAATAAATCCCAGTTATTGGACATTTTTTGTAATTTACATGAGGCCTGTTTGCCTCCACTTAGAACTTAAGCTTAGGAGACCTGTGGATTCAGAGGACTCTTAATTTATGCCTCAGTGGCATTGGTGTCCTGGGCAGTGACCTGATGCTTGTTCCTAGATATCTACGTCTGCATGATATCCTCTGCACACAACGTGGCAGCACAAGGGAAGTACATCGCTATAGTCAGCACAACCGTGGAGACCAAGGAGCCCGAGAAGGAAATCAAACCAGCTTTGGAGCTCTTAGAACCAATTGAACAGAAGTGAGTGTTGTGTTGATTTACAAAAACTAAAACCCAAGCTGAGGGTTTGATGGTGGTCCCTGGTGGGGTGAGTGTGAGAAGATGGCAGGTGCCCCGGGCTGCCATGCGGGTTAAGGTTAACACTAGGCTTGGCCTTTCCCTGGTAGAGCAGTGGTTGGGTGTGGGCCGTCTTCACCTATTGACTTCTCTTCCTCTCCAGATTTGTCAGCATCAGTGACCTTCTTGTACCGAAAGACTCAGGAACAGAAAGTCAGGTGGGTGTGCAGCTGCAGGGAGGGTCTGGCCAGGGGAGACACCTTTAAATAGTTTTAAGTCTTCATGATTTTCATTTCCAGATCTTTATTTCCCGCACATATGATGCTACAACTCACTTTGAGACAACCTGTGATGACATTAAAGACATCTATAAGAGGATGACAGGGTCAGAGTTTGACTTTGAGGAAATGAAGCGCAAGAAAAACGACATCTACGGGGAGGACTAACAGCAGCATATGCTGTGATCTCTTCAGGACAGATTTAAAATTTGGCAAATAATGCGTTATACAAAATCAGCCTGCTTTTGTAATCAAAATGGAGAGATTGAAGAGCTCTGTGTCAGGGAAAGTGAATATTCCTCCCCTCCGTCTTTCTATTATCATGTATTAACTCGTTTTTCATGGAGTGGCTGTTCAGAATTGGCAGGTTACCACATTCTGTTCAATTTAATGAAACTGGCTTTTTGTTCTAGTGAAGAATCAGTTTTAAACAAACCTTGTGATAACTGATACAGAGAATTTGAGACAGTATTTTTGTCTTTTTAATCAGTGTAGTCTTTGCAATTATGTGCCTCTGCTCTCAGGAGCTGGCTCCATGTAATTTGTGTGCCATCTGTCCTCTCGACATCAAGGAGATTCTAAATTGAATCCATGGTTTGGGGTGGCATCCATAAGTTTTCCCTTTAAGTTTATATTTTGTTATGTCAAGTATTATGGCAGGGCCCAAATAGCGTAGCCACAGTTTGGTTTGTATGGGCATAAGATCTTAACCAAACTCCAGACTTAGGGGGTCATTTGGAAGAAGCCAGTAGGTGATGTTTTAACCTAATAAAATTGATGCGAGAAGGGTGAGGAACCCATCATAAAGCAGGTAAAATCTGCATGCGTCTTCTGTGTGCCAGGCGTGGCTTTTGCAGAGGATCAAGCTGCAAAGCAGTGCTGACTTGAACAGAGCCCCCTGCTCCTCTCAGTGGCCCCGAATGATTTCTGTGCTTCGAAATAAAGCCAGATGCTGGGAACCAATGCTCTGTGCGATCTGTGGTGTCCTGACTATAATGGCCACGCTGCTACGTGTTTAACTCAGCAGAGCTGAAAGCGGTCAGGAGGAGTGCTCATGGGGCGGTGCCTGTGGCTCAGTGAGTAGGGCGCTGGCCCCATATACCAAGAGTGACAGTTCAAACCTGGCCCCGCCATTTAAAAACAGCAATGGCAACTGCAACAAAAATAACTGGGTGTTGTGGTGAGTGCCTGTAGTTCCAGCTATTCAGGACGCTGAGACAAGAGGATCACTTGAGCCCAAGAGTTTGAGCTTGCTGTGAGCTATGACATCATGTACTTTACTGAGGGCAACAAAGAGAAACTGTCTCCAAAAAAAACAGTTTTTGCTTGTAGCAGCGATTAAGAGTACGTAAATTACAAAAGGTAGATTTGACTTAATAGTGCCCTTGTAATTTTTTTTTTTTTGGAGATAGTCTCACTCTGTTGCCCAAATGTTAGCCTAGCTCACAGCAGCCGCCAACTCTTGGGCTCAAATGATCCTCCTGCCTTGGCCTCCCACAGTGCAAGGATTACAGGCATGAATGACTGCTCCTGGCCTGTACTTTCTTCCAAAATGTTAAGGGGGTACAAATGTTTTTCTTGTAAGCATAGCTTTCCTGATGCTTAGGTCAGGGCATTAGTGTGCCCATCACCTGAGTGTGGTACCTGACAGGTGGTTCTGCTCCGATTTCTAATGGCTCTGTACCACCTGTTCCTATTATTTAGCTTCCACTTAACAGAACACGTGTGTGTGTTTTCATTCCTGAGATACTTCACTTAGGATAATGGTCTCCAGTTCTCTCCAAGGTGTTGCAAATGACTTTATTTCATTCCATTTTATAGCTGAATAGTTCTCCATGTACACATATACTACATCTTATTAATCCACTCATGAATTGATGGGCACTTAGATTGATTTCACATCTTTAAGATTATGAATTGTGCTACTGAAATTTGGGTACAGGTGTCTTTTTTTGTTTGAGACAGAGCCTTAAGCTGTCACCCTGGATAGAGTGCCATGGCATCACAGCTCACAGCAGCCTCCAATTCCTGGGCTTAAGCGAGTCTCCTGCCTCCGTCTCCCACGTAGCTGGGACTACAGGCACCCGCCACAACGCCCAGCCATTTTTTGGTTGCAGCCATCATTGCTGTTTGGCGGGCCCAGGCTGGATTTGAACCCACCAGCTCAGGTGTATGTGGCTGGCGCCTTAGCCCATCTAGTCACAGGCGCCGAGCTGAGGTCTTTTTTTTTTTGTCTCCCTGGGTAGACTGCAATGGCATTATAGCTCACAGCAACCTCAAACTCTTGGACTCAAGTGATCTTGCCTCAGCCTCCTAAGTAAATGGGACTTTAGGTGTCTGCCACAACACCTGGCTAATTTTTCTTTTCTTTCTTTTTTTTTTTTTGTAGTAGAGATGCGGTCTTTCTCTTTCTCAGGCTGGTCTTTCAAGCAGTCCAGAGTGCTGGAATTATAGGTGTGAGCCACTGCATTCGGCCTTGGTTCATTCTTCTGCATGTGACTTTCCAGGTTTTCCCAGCATCGTTTATTAAATAGGAATTCCCTTCCCCAGTGTCCTGTCGTGGGTTTTGTTGATCAGCTGGCGCTAGGCAGATGTTTTTATTTGGGTTCTCTGCTCTGTTCTATTTGTCTATTATCTCTTTTATACCAGCACTGTACTGTTTTGGTCATTGTAGCCTTATAGTATAATTTGAAGTCAGGTAAAATGATACACATTTATTCTTTTTGGTTAAGATTGCTTTGGCTATGCAGGCTTTGTGTTTCTATGTAATTGTCATATTTAGCAATACTTTTTATAGGTTAAGGCCTTTACCTATTGTTTATCACAGATGTGATCCTCTTGCTTCATCTTCTGAAGTAGCCGGGACTACAAGGCTAATGCCAAAAGGCCCAGCTAATTTTTCTACTTTAGGAGACATAGGGTCTCACTCTTGCTCAGGCTGGTCTCAAATTCCGAGCTTAAGTGATCTTCCAGCCTTGGCCTCCCAAGTAATAGGATTCCAAGTATGAACTACCATGCCTGGCCAAGAGCTACTGCCTTTTCTATATAAAATTATCTAAAATTCCAGCAAGCCTTTGTCTACCCTTTCCATAAAAATTATGAAGTCTGATGCTGGCAAAGACAACCAAGCTGGCTTAGTGTAAGTGAAAAGAAAAAAATACACGTTCACGTCCTTCATTCAAGACCTGATGGTGGTCTGTGTTTTGATTGAGTATTGAGACAGTCACAGAGAAGGCAGCACAGAATTGCTTACATAGTATTGAGTAAGGTGGCCTCGTGGGTGTTCACTGAAGGGGAGGTGAACATTCATGAGCTGCAGTGTGAGTAGTGTTTGACAGTGGTGGGCAGGTTGTAGGCAAGTGCTCCAAAAAAGTTACTTTGTCCCTAGTAATCTGGAAGTAATTCACTGTTACCAAGTACAGTTATGGTCCCCTTACTAGATTCTTGTCTTTGGAGAAAAAATAGAGTGATCAGGTTTCTAAGTGAGAATTAGTGTCAAGAATTAAAATACTGAGCCCTCCTGAGACAATAAAGCAGATCTTTTGTTTAGAGTAGG
This sequence comes from Arctocebus calabarensis, assembly GCA_963573935.1. Lineage (NCBI taxonomy): Eukaryota > Metazoa > Chordata > Mammalia > Primates > Lorisidae > Arctocebus > Arctocebus calabarensis. The sequence continues at coordinate 5,211 of CAUYON010034097.1, forward strand.
AATGACACAAAGCAGCTGAATGACTTCTGAAAGAAGTTTCTATATAAAGGTCATGTGAAATTTCCTCTTTCTGTAATTTGCTGCTCAGGGTACTTGATTTTGAGAGGGAAATAACACCAGAAGCACTGGGCAAGTCTCTAAACTAGACCAACAGGATCTAAGAGGTAGAATTCTCTAGATTCCTACTTTTAAATGGCCTAAAAATCCTAAAATAGTCTGTAAAGTTTTCCCTACAAAATCACTGCAGAAAAAGGTAAATGATTTTTAGTTGTCTTTATTAAAAAAGTGAAACAAATTAGTTAGAAAATCCTTTGCTCCAAATAGATACTATGTATCTTACAAATGTTTTTGCTTGGTTTTGAATTTTAAAGATTGCAGTAAAAATTTTTTAATATCATAAATAAATGATTATTTCTTCTTCAGAAAGTTGGTTTCTGTAGTGCAGTATTTACAAAAAGTGAGAAATGACCATATTTTACAAACGTGTACCTTTTAGGAAAAATGCCTCAACTTTTGTAGTGTTGTTGCTTGTCTAATGGCAAATAAAACCATTTGAGAGGACAGTTTTACAATGGTGGTAAGACCTTTAAAACCAACCATGATGTGCATTACACGTCTCTCTGACATTAACATGCAAAAACTGCAAAAAAAGCTTTTTGTGAAATACTTATTTTTGCACCAAGTTAATTATGTTGTAAATTTCTTATTTTTAGTATTAAGTTCAATAGCTTTAAAGGCATCTGTTTAAAATGAACGTAATTTAAAATACTTGACACTGCAACCCAAAGCCAGTGGACTACTTTGAAGTCACAGATTTTAGCAAAATATAATGAAAAACAACTTTGAGTTGCAGACATTGATTTTTCAAATATGAGAAGACTGCCCACGTGTATCACAGTTTTCCAAAGAAAAAGGAAGACACTAATTTGCTGTTGGCGTCTTCCAAGTCTAGTCAAGTTGGAGGTAAATCACCTGGAGAAACAAAAGTGGTAATTCCATCTTATGTAACATGGGGAAATTCCTTATGCATCATTTTAACATAAAAGTTTTTTTCTACAAAGAATCTTAATGCCATACATATACAGTAATTTGAAGGCTTGTTATTTCATTAATGATACTTCAAGAATTCCCATTTATGCCAAACAATGTAATTCTGCTCCAAAATAAATGATAAATCTACAGCATGATCTACTGTATCATGAAGAAGAGTTTTACCTTAGCAACTCTAGCCCAAGTGGGAGTTACAATAAAAAGTGTTCTTACCAATAGCTACTCCTAAAAGGAGCTGCTACTTTTGGTATGTTTTCTATGAAGTTATTTACATCTGTAACAAGGATCCCACTATTTTCAAAGACTTCTCTGGAGATAGTAGGCTTTTCTATAAAATGGAAAAAAAAGCTTTAATGTACATTACTTTGAAGTATCAGAAACTCTATTAAGTAGAAAAATCTACATGGAATTCCCTAAGTAATGTGGGGAAGAATCTAGTTCAAAGTAAGAAAAGATCTGAACCTCTGGGAACAGCTACTCCATGGGGCTGGTGGGAGGGGCACTGAGAAAACATGTGACAACTGCAATCTTTGTCATGAGCCAGATCCAGATCCACAGAAAACATTAGAAATTACACAAGGACCTATAGGAGCTGATGAGACCACAGAAATACTAGGAGAGGATTCACCAGATAACATGGCCGTGCTCTATGTGTCAGTCCCAGGCAGGGACAGTTGGCTCTTCTATCCCCAGTCCTAAATAAAAATTGTGAGCACTGTACTAGGTACTGTAATTAAGCTTCAGAGGTTCACATGGGCAGGAGAGTGTGCTTAGGCTGTGTACAGACACTGCACACAAGGGACTGGGCAGAGCCGGCATCTGATGGGTGACCAGGCTATGGATCAGATCCTACTCGGATGGACATCCCTAGAACTGACTTATGGTGGGATTCACTGAGCAGTGAAGAGTGGGACTTGGCTGTGAGTTACCTGTTAAGAAGATGGCAAACCTGGCGTCGGTGTGCTGAATCTGTAGGTTTATCAAACATTCCAAAACATTTGCTTTCGTTGATGACCGAGAATCACACTGGTGATAATGAAGCAATTCAATGACATTTGCACTTTGATATGATTTCAGTATTACACTCTTTTTGTGTGCAACTGAATCCACTCTGTGGGAAACATACAGGCATAATAACCAAATTTAGTTATTTTTGACAGTTTATTTTCTTTTTTTTGAGACAAAGACTCAAGCTGTCACCCTGGATAGAGTGCTGTGGCATCACAGTTCACAGCAACCTCCAATTCCTGGGCTCAAGCGAGTCTCTTGCCTCCACCTCCCAAGTAGCTGAGACTATAGGCGCCCGCCACAACGCCTGGCCATTTTTTGGTTGCAGCCGTCATTGCTGTTTGGTGGGTCCGGGCTAGATTCGAACCTGCCAGCTCAGGTGTACGTGGCTGGTACCTTAGCTGCTTGAGCCACAGGCGCCGAGCCTTGACAGTTTATTTTTTACTAAATCTTGATTTTCAGCTTTTTTCATTTCCCTTGGCTTTCTGGATCTAACTGTACTGCCAATAGGTTGCCTCAACACAGTACAACAGTACTATTCCTTTTATATATGCATTTACAATAGGAACCTCATTAAAAAAAAAGAGAATGACATATTTACCACCAAACCATCTGGGTGTGGCAAACCTTCAATTACTTTCCACTGGACCTTACTGCTTTGTGTATCTGTACAGCAGTGAGTCTCTCTCTCTCTCTCAAGCTGTCACCCTGGGTAGAGTGTTGTGGCATCACAGTTCACAGTAACCTCCAATTCCTGGGCTCAAGTGAGTCTCCTGCCTCCCAAGTGGCTCCCAAGTGGCTGGGACTACAGGTGCCCGCCACAACGCCTCGCCAATTTTTTGGTTGCAACCATCATTCTTGTTTGGCGGGCTCAGGCTGGATTTGAACCCGCCAGCTCAGGTATACGTGGCTAGCGCCTTAGCCTGTTGAGCCACAGGCACCGAGCCATCACTCAGCTATTTTTTGGCTGCAGTTGTCATTGGTGTTTGGTAGGCTCGGGCTGGATTTGAACCCACCAGCTCTGGTGTATGTGGCTGGCACCCTAGCCACTTGAGCCAACAGCAGTGAGTCTCTCTCTTTTTTTATTTTTGGGGATTCGTTGAGGGCGTAAGAAACCAGGTTACACTGATTGCATTTGTTAAGTAAAGTCCTTACAATCGCGTTTTGCCCCCAAAAGGTGGCTGATTAACCACCAACTTCATTAAAATTAGGTAGCACCAGAGTTTTCTTAAGGTTTCTTACCTCCCTTAAAATCCTATTACCTCCTATTTTTTCTTCTCTGAAGAGGAAAATGCACCCTTGTCCCTCTGTGTTTTGCCTTTATTATCTCTGGCTCTGCTGCTGACTCCATTTCTAGTGTTTACCATTCACATCCTGTCTCCAGCTTGTAAAGAAAACCCCACATAACACACATCCCACAGCTCTAGTGACCATCACTACCACCATCAGATGAGTTTCCTTCCAGGTTTTCCCTGTTTATGTATGAATTTCTTCTTTGAATATAGCTTCATGATACCAACTCTTATGTCGTACTTATTACTGTGAACAGAATCTTTTTATATGCTTCCAAACACATGAACGTATTGGGTAGCATTTTGTATACAGTTATTTATTTTTTTTAAAGAGACAGAGTTTTACTTTGTCACCCTTGGTAGAGTACTGTGGTGTCACAGCTCACAGCAACCTCCAGCTCTTGGGCTTAGGTGATTCTCTTGCCTCAGCCTCCTGAGTAACTGGGACTACAGGCGCCTGACACAGCGCCTGGTGATTTTGTTGTTGTTGCAGTTTGGCTAGAGACAGGTTTGAACCAGCCACCCTTGGTATATGGGGCTGGCGCCCTACTCAATGAGCCACAGGCGCCACCCATTTTGTATACAGTTATTAAAATATGTACCTATACAGTTCATATCTTTCTCATATTTACCTAGAAATGAACTGAGTTGGTTTTGCAATTAGTGATGACCACCCAGAGCTATAAAAATCTTTGCAGAAATAGTGGTTTTTAAAACCTAGGTTGGGCTGGGTACAGTGGCTCACACCTATAAGTAATCCTAGCATTCTGGGAGGCCAAAGTGGGAGGAATGCTTGAGGTTAGGAGTTGGAGACCAGCCTGAGTAGAAGCGAGACCTTTCTCTACTAAAATAGAAAGTAAGTGAGGTGTAGTGGTGGTGGTACATGCCTGCAGTCCCAGCTATTTGGGAGGGTGAGGCAGCAGGACCGCTTGAGCCCAGGAGTCTGAGGTTGCTGTGAGCTAGGCTGAGACACTCTAGCCTGGGAGATAAGCTGGGTTGTTTTGGTTTTAGTTTTGGATAAAACTTCCCAGAAAGTGAAAGGTTATGATGAGTTTTCTCATGAGTCTAGTTGTGTCTATTACACAACTCCAGGCTGACACAACTTGAAGATCACAGCATGGTGCCAGCCAACAGGAACACAAGGTATAGCTGGGCACCCTGAGATGATGCTTTGGTCAAAGACAGGGCACATGTACCACAGCACCATGTACAACTCTATAGTGTATTGACATAGAACTCTATGTTGTACCCTTGCTGCACTTACAGCAGCCGGGTCTCAGCATGCCCTGTGCTGCTCCCTCTAGGACAAAATCGCCTAATAAAGCATCCCTCAGAACTTAACCCCATCACTGAGCCATTTGTGCCTGTATTTCTGTTTACCTCAAGCTAGAAATGCTACCTGAGTTTATATTTACCAGTTGTATAGGTGTGCTTGGACCTTTAATGTCCTTCTCTAATTATTAACCGCTGAAGTTGGTATTTCCCTCAATATGCGGGGTAATGAGTCCTCTGCGCTGGGCACACGCTCAACCTGGCAAAGCCTCTGCACCATCCGTCCTTCTCTTCCTGAAGAGGAAACCTCAGTGCTTTTTTCCTTCTCCTATGCCAGCTCCTCTCCCAAGGGAAAGCCCTTCCTGAAATTCTGCCCTGAAAGGTCATGTGCACACTCAATTTCAGCTACACTCACTCCTGGCTGTTTCACTTCGAGGAAGCAGAGTGGCAGTCAGCTGTCAGAGAACTGATCAGTGTGCTTAAGCCTATTCTCCATGCTTTGACTTCTAGGCCATGATGCAATAACCTGCTACTTAGCTCGTTGGGACAGTCTGAACGAGAATGGACGTGAAGCACTAATCGTGTGTGAAATCTTTACCACTGAACGGGACTTGTGCAGCCCCTGCTTTTCCAGCCTGCCCAAGTCCGGGCTCCTTCCAGCTTCACTCAGCTCTGTATCTCTCATGTGAAGGAACCTCTGACCGGTCCCAATGTCTTCAGCCAAGGAATAAAAAAAAAAAATTTTTTTTTATAAACTATAGGTTTGCCTATTTATAGTTCCTAGTTTTTAATTATTTATATTTTAAAGATGGGGTCTTGCTGTGTTACCCAAACTGCACCTAAACTTCCAGGCTCAAGTGACTCTCCTATCTCAGCCTCCCCAGCTAACAGGGACAGGTGCCACTGTGCCTGACTACAAACCTATTTATTTAGGGTAAGTGAATTAAGGATAGATTATGGCCTCATTCTCCCATTCTTCTAGTAGCAATGGTAACTTTTTATATGTATAACGATCCAAAACCCACAATGGAGCAGCCCATATTTCAATCACTTTCTCACAGTGTAGGTTGTAACACACAGCTTCCCTCATCACACACCCAATCCAGAGCCAGCAGATGCCGCCTGCTGTGTGTGGTGAAGCAGCAGCCGTGGCAGCCCCGTCTACAGCACAGGAGCATCGGCCTGTCCCCACCTCCGGCACCAACTCCTTACCGCACATCTTCCTTCAGTTTTTTATTTTCTCTGTAGTGAAGCAACCACTTCCATCTTCCATTTCCATTTAATTTTTCCAGGATTTTCATGATTTCCTTCAGTTGAACTACAGAATAGAATAGGTTTGGTAAGAGAAGACAGAATTTTTAAGGCTCATGCGAAGTTCAATAATTATTATTTAAAAAACAAAAAACAAAACAAAGCCATGGATGAGCATGCACTATCACTGCCCTGTGTGTGGCTGGGCAGCACCCTCCCCTTACGAGGCATTAACTGTGGCCCCATCTGCTCAGTCCCACCTGCTTACGGCGTAGTTAAGCAGGAGCATGTAACCACCAGCAACTAAAGCCCAGACCGTGCAGAAGGTGCAACAGGAGAGGGGCAGGAGGCCCAGTTGTGGCAGAGAAAAGTGAGGTAGAAGTTTCTAAATATTGGAACTGACAGATATTTTCAATCCCAGTTTCCAAAAAAGTTCACACTGGTAAGGTAAATGCTTCTGGTACAGATGTAGTATCTACTTTAAATGTAATCAGAGCCAGGGCAAGTCAATTCTATGTGTTTTCAAGTAGACAATTAAACAAAATAACTCTTACTAGCCATTTTCAAAATTTTCATGGTATCAACAAGATGGCAGGGGTGATGTCATCAGAAATGGAGAAGGCTGATTCTAAAGAAAAGATTTACTATGTAGCTGACTTAAAATGAAGGCGTTAAATATAACAAAAACTTCCAATTTGTATCAGCAAGGGGTTAGTCGCAGGACTGAGAAGGGGCAACTTATCAGGTCTGCATGCAGAGCTGCTCCCTGAGAGCACTGAGCACAGCACACAACAGAAATCAAGCCCTCAGCACATAGCAACTGAGACCAATTTTTTAATAATGAAACTATTATTTGCACCACCCAGTGAGGAGAAAGTGTTCTGAACAGACTTCAAAGAAAGAAAAAAGAAAGGCAAGTGCAAGACCAACCTAATGTTAAGGCCTCTAATATCTTGTCATCTGACACCACAAAGCCTCCTGCCTGGAACAGCTCTTGGTAAGTGTGATCAAGAACATCTCCAGGGCTATCGACTCCAGCAAAGATGACACCGGGGAAATGCTTCAACTTCAGCAGAGAAGGAATCTGCTCAACAAAGAAAGACCCCCATAAAGACAGGTTCACTGAGCATGTTTTCTTAAAAACTTCTCTTACTTTCCTATCCAAGGGTTTCAAGGTTCAGGAGCAACTGACAATACTTTTAACCTTGGGTTATGGATGAGTAATTCTGCCCCACATAAAGAAAAATAACTCACCAATGGCTTTCCAGCCAAAATTAATTAATTAAAAAGAAGCTACTAAAACTCCCACAAGTTAGAAATGATTCCTGAGGGAAGAGCACACCTGAGGTTTTAGAGACTCCAGAAATTAATGCCGGGCACCTAATCTCACTGCATTCGTGGGTCCAGCTCAAGTGGGTGCAGCACTGTCACCCCCTACTGGGGACAGCATTATGCACCTGGCCCATGTCCATGAGTTGGGTCTTGGGACAAGCAATAAGGAGTTACACTTTTCACAAGTCCTTTTAAAGCAAAATTTAATATTAGAAATCAAATGATGCAGATTCATTTCTCAGATGAGAAAATGAAGCAATCTTTCACCTCTTTTTATAGTTTGCCTTTAGTTAGTATTTTCTTTTTTTTTTTTAGTTAGTTAGTATTTTCTTAGCTCTCTAAAACACGCTGCCCTATGGCTCGGTGCCTGTAGCTCAGTGGCTAGGGCGCCAGCTGCACACACCTGAGCTGGCAGGTTCTAATCCAGCCCGGGCCTGCCAAACAATAATAACTATAACCAAAAAATAGCTGGGTGTTGTGGTGGGCGCCTGTGGTCCCAGCTACTTGGGAGGTGGAGGCAGGAGAGTCACTTGAGCCCAAGAGTTTGAGTTTGCTGTAAGCTGTGACGTCACAGCGTGATGGCTTGAGACTTTGTTTTTGTCTCAAAAACAAAAAACATGGTGCCCTACACATGCCTTGATAACATCATAGTCTCCTATAGTGCACCATCTTGATGTGGTTTTCTTCCTATTTAAAGGCCCAACGGCCTGTGTTAGTTTCTTCCCCACTTAATAAAGGCACCTACAGTGGTAAGTCTGATTGTTACAGAGTAACTTAAGTCCCTGGAATATATTTCTTTGTAATAAAGATAATTTCCAAACCTACTTGATGTAAATGTGATGATATATCTTCATTTCTGATGATGACTATCAGTGTGTCATCCTCATGATGGAAAGCTTGACAAAAATGCTGAGGTTCCATTTCTGTATGGCCTCTTTTCCTCAGAAGGTTCTAGGAGATTACAAACAGCCATTATTAAAAAAACAGAACCACTTTTAGTTTATTAAAAACAATCAAAAAAGCATATCTCACTTAATGAAATTATACCCTAACAAGGCAGCCCTAAGTGGTAATTTGTCTTCTCACTAAACAAATACCTCTCTAGATAAACAAATGGCCCTTGGGCATCACCAACTGCATGTAGTTGTTTCTTTCAAAAGCAACCAGCTTCATGATGAATCTTTTATGTCCGTCAAGTGTCAAAGGCTGTTTTAACATCACAAGAGTCTATATAAATGGGTTTGCTTCTCCTATCTTTCGGATAATGAATATTTGAAAAATGCCATGTCTAGAGAAATGCTATGTTTTTGAAAAAACTCAAATTTTAACTACTTGAAATTCATCCTTCAAATGTATGGTTGGGCTCATACCTGTAATCTTAGCACTTTGGGAGGCTTAGACAGAAGGATTGCTTAAGGTCAGGAGTTCTAGAGCTGCCTGACCATGAGACCCCATATTTACAAAAAAATAGAAAAACTAGCCCAGTGTAGTGGTATAGGCCTGCAGTTCCAGCTAGTTGGAGGCAGAGGCTAGAGGATCACTTGAACTCGATTTGAGATTATACTGAGTTATGATGATGCCACTGCACTCTAACTGGGGCAACAGAACAAGACTCTGTCTCAAAAAAAAAAAAAAGTATGGCATGATTTTAAGACAAATTCTTACAAAATTTCTTTTAACAAAGAGCCTACTACAATAGGTATAAATAAAGTATAACTTTGTACTTTTTTTTTTTTTGGCTAGGGCTGTGTTTGAACCTGCCACCTTTGGCATATGGGGCTGTGCCCTATTCCTTTGAGCCACAGGTGCCGCCCACTTTGTCTTTTTTTTTTTTTGTAGTTTTTGGCCGGGGCTGGCTTTGAACCCACCACCTCCAGTATATGGGGCCAGCGCCCTACTCCTTTGAGCTACAGATGCTGCCCCTTTGTACTGTTTTGAGACAGGGTCTCACTCTGTCATCCAGGCTACAGTATAGTATATCCCAGAATGAGTACACTTGTTTTTTAATTTTTTTAGACAGTCTCACTTTGTTGCCCTCGGGAGAATGCTGTGGCATTATAGCTCACAACAACCTCATACTCTTAGGCTCAAATGATTCTCTTGCCTCAGCCTCCTGAGTAGCTGGGACTACAGGCAAACGCCACAATGCCTGGCTATTTTTAGAGATGGGGTCTTGCTCATCTCGAACTCATGAGCTCAGGCAATCCACCTGCCTTGGCCTCCCAGAGTGCTGGGACTACAGGTGTGAGCCACTGTGCCTTGTCCACTTGTTTGTTAAGTAAGTTATTCGAACACGTATACCTTCTTTTCATCAGACCCTGTGGTATTCTGGCTGCTGTCATGCACTCAGTCTAGAACTGCAATAGGACCTTGCAATTCTACAGATCCCAGATCCTACATCCTATCACTGATTATTCTTCAGGACTCTCCAGGACAGAAGAGTAATTATCCAGGATATGTTTTTTTTTTTTTTTTTTTTTTGAGACAGAGTCTCAAGCTGTCACCCTGGGTAGAGTGCTGTGACATCACAGCTCACAACAACCTCAAACTCCTGGGCTCAAGCGAGTCTCCTGCCTCCGCCTCCCAAGTAGCTGGGACTACAGGCACCCGCCACAATGCCTGGCCATTTTTTGGTTGCAGCCATCATTGTTGTTTGGCAGGCCCAGGCTGGATTCGAACCCGCCAGCTCAGGTGTACATGACTGGCGCCTTAGCCCGTTGAGCCACAGGTGCCGAGCCTCCAGGATATGTTTTTGAGGTTAAAAAAAAAATTGGCGCCTGTGGCTCAGTGAGTAGGGCGCCGGCCCCATACACCAAGGGTGGCAGGTTTGAATCCTGACCAAACTGCAACAAAAAAATAGCCAGGTGTTGTGGCAGGTGCCTGTAGTCCCAGCTACTCGGGAGGCTGAGGCAAGAGAATCGCCTAAGCCCAAGAGCTGGAGGTTGCTGTGAGCTGTGACGCCACAGCACTCTACCGAGGACGACAAAGTGAGACCCTGTCTCTAAAAAAAAAAAAACCCTCCCCCCAAATTTTGCTCTTAACAGTACATTACTCTCAAGTTCATTTTAAAATATGTCCACTTTCCCACTTAAAAATCTATTTTAGCTTTGCACATTTGTTATTTTCTGTTATAAATAATGGCCAACTTTCATTATAAAGCTTTATTATGAAACAATATGCCCAATCCTAGCATTTGGGAGACCATGGTGGGTAGACAGGCTGAACTCACAGGTTCAAGACCAGACTGAGCCATAGGGCGACCTCGTCTCTAAAAATAGCCTGGTGTTGTGGTGGGTGCTTATAGTCCCAGCTACTCAGGAGGCTGAGGCAAGAGAACACTTGACCCTTAAGAGTTAGAGGTGGCTGTGACCTGTGATGCCATAGCACTCTACTGAGGGCGACGAGGTGAGACTGTCTCCCCTCGCCCACAAAAAAAAGCATGCACCATAAAACCAAGCATGATACCTAAAAGTACGTCTGCCACAAATAAAACTGGGCATCGCTATGATCATATTTCTACTTGAAAATCACCACCTGATTTGGAAAAGAAGTGAGAACTACGATTACTGCTCCACCACTTCTACAAAGATGAAAGCAAAAAGGGACCAAATAATTTTTGCTCACTGCGGCAAAACACGTACTAATTGGCTCTGGACTTATCTGGTACGCGTCAGAATATGGGGTACGTTAAATTTATTTCCAGACTGCTTTTGGAGGTCAAGTAGTTTTAGAAAGACTGATGGCCATTCAATACTTTACATTTCTGCCAGGTTTTGCTGGGCGCATCCTAGCACTCTGGGAGGCTGAACTGGGTGAATTGCTTGAGCTCACGGGTTTGAGACCAGCCTGAGCAAAAGCAAGACCCTGTCTCTACTCCAAACGTGTGCAATTTGTTCTTTAGCACAGTTAGTGTTTAATACAAATTTAGTCACTGCCTAATTTCAGAACATCATACAAATCTTCCAATAAAATATAAATACAGGAAAACATAGGAACTTATATGAAACATTCAGTATGCAGATCAACACTGAGTTATACAACCTAAATGCCATTTACTACCATGAATTCTTTCTAAAGCCAAGAATGCAAAATGTTATTCCTAAATCAACTAAAATTAGAAAGTAATTAACAAAGTGTAAGAAAAAGCTAGCACCTTACCTTTGTTCTTACAAAGAACGATTTGTCTTCGGTTTCAACAAGGTGGAACAGGAAAGTGCTGTTACAAGCCTCTTTGATGACACTTTTTAATTTGTTGTGGAGACTGGTGCACAAGTCTTTGATCACATCTTCATAGGACGCTGACTGCCTTGAGCAAGACAGATACGTTTCTGGAGACGTGGCAGCTTCTCCAGAGTCAACGTTTAATCCTCTATCCTGGGAAACTACTTGGCTGCTATTCATCATCACCTTATTGAACTCAGAATATTCGTTGAGAATAAGTGAAATATCATTTCGAGATTCTTTCAAAGTACTATTATATTTCAGTTTGTTGAGGTGGAACGAAGCAGTCGGATTTCTTTGGGAATTTGTAAGATTGCTACTGTGATCACAACGCTTCTTCCAAAAGGAGGGCAAGCTGTGCAGACTGCTGGGCAGGGGCCCTCCCCTGTGCGGACCCTGCCCAGAGCCTGAGTGCACAACTGTCACCAGGAGGGGGCTTCTGCTCCTGGACACAGGATGCCCAGTTGGGGCCTCACATGTTTTTGTCAACGGGAAAGTGCTGACGGCAGCCTGGAGAGGCGAGTCCTTGAGAAAGACACTGGAGGAGGTGGCAGGATGCTTTGCACCCCCCTTCTTCACTATCTGTTTTATCTTATGTGCAAATCGCAGGTACTCCAGGTCTAAAGTGTTCTGGGTGAGGTCGTTGGTTACCTGCCAAGTGCTTGTCCAGGAGCTAAGCAGGGCCGGGTCTGCAGTGAAATTCTGGTGCCTTCTCAGGCTGTGTAAAGTTCTTGTGGTATCTTTGAACTCTTTCGTTACAGTAAAGTTGGCATAAGTTCTGGGGATTCCACAGTAATCCCGGATTTGGATATAGCATGGCATACACTTATCTTCTTTCTTTAACGTACTGGTCCAGGGCCTGGGAGGAAAGTTTGCCCCCTTGCCTGGAACCCGGTCTGAGCAGCTCCAGTCTGTGTGATCACTGCTGTCTAAGTGCAGCAAAGAGCCATAACTATCTTTGGCAGCATCCTCTCTTCTCCTGGTGTGACTACCTCTCAAAGTGCAAGAGTCCTCCACATCTAATTTGGGGTTTCCACAATCACTGAGAGGGGCTCGATCAGAGTCTACAGAAGGTGGTTCACAGTGCACAGCCCCAACACCAGCCCCAAGCCCGAGCCCCTCACCAGCCCTTTCACGGTCCACATACTCTTTAGAGATTCTACGAGGAGGGTTGAAGGGCCCTGGGATGCAGGAAGCAGAAGGCTCTCCATTGGAGTTCTCACTCACATTTTCTGTGTTTTCACAAGTGCCAACATACTTGGGGAAAACCCCACTGGGCAATAGGTGGATTGTTTTTTGTTTGCTTTCTGGAGATGTAGTGTTGACTGGAGTGCCAACTATGCCTAGATTTATGATTTCTTCATGTAATGCCACCTCATTTTCACTGTTCTCAAGCAAACAGGCCATTTTGACTCCTAATAATTCCGGTGTTTGAAACCCCGGGTCTACAGTCACTGGACATACACAATGGGGCACCATGGCGCACTCTGCGGAGGAATCCTGTGCCAGGACCTCTGGGAGTGCGCCCTGTGTGACCCGAGCGCCAGCAACTGGAGCAGGACTCAGGGACTCCGCTTGCACACAGCTGCCTGTGCCTCTTGGCACACCACTGCTCAGGAGAGTCTTCCCGATGCTGGGAGGGCTGGTCTGTTGCTTTAATGACACATCCAACATAGCTTTTGGAGCAGTTGAGGAAACCAATGTGTCAGCCAAATACTTACTTGCCATAACTTTTCTGGGACTAAATGGAAGTTCACTGGACTCCAAGACAGGATGTTTTAAGTCCAAATTTCTGTTCTCTATACTAACTGGCCGAAAGAGATTTCCTGATTTTACCAGTTTTTGTAGCGGGATCTTGAAGTCTCCTCTGTACTCAGCAGCCAAGGCAGGCTGGGTTAACTCCGCGCCACAGCTGTGCACCATTTCCGAGAAAGACAGACTCTCATCACACTTCCCCTGGCTCACCTCATGGGTCACTTCACCGTGAAGGGCAAGTCTGCCCTTTGTCTCTGGGTAGTCAGTCATCATCAGGGGCACCTTAGGAAAGGACCGCATGTGTTGCACCTGAGTTAAATCATTTTGTCCCACTGGATGGGTAGGACCAACAAAAGAAGTTTCTTTTTCTGTTACGCCTAAATCTCTTGATTCAAACTGGGAGAATCCGTTACTTTTTGCCCTCTGTGTACCATGATGTTTTAAACCACACGGAGACACTGCCTGGTATGGTCTTGTCTCTTCAAGTGATACTAGGGTATCAGGACTAGAAGCTGGTGACACTTCCTCAATTAGAGAATCAAAGGGAAAGTCAGAGGTCACATTAATTTCCTCTGCAATCTCAAGTGTGCAATTTTCCTTAGAAAGGATTACAGTAACTGGTTGTAACTGATCACCCTCTCTCTCCTTATTTTCTACTAGTTCTTCTGATGCTGTGGGATATACAGACACATAACCAGAACTCCTGTCTCTGTTCTCTGGGAGCACCAGCTCCTCTGGTTCGATTGTTTCTTCAGCCATACCTTGAAGTGCTAAATTTGATGATGTGGACTCCTGAGGCTGCTCCGTCTCCCTAGCTGATGTTTCTTCTCTGGGACTTGTAGGCGGTGATATTGTTAGAGTTAAGTCAATGTCAGAATCTTCCTCTGATAATTCTAGCCTGACCTCTTCTCTATTCTCAGACAGGGAGGAGTGTTTGATAAACACTGAGTTAAACAATTCAGAATTCTGATTTTCACTGTTGAGATCACTTCTGGCATTCTTCCTCAGTTCTAAAGGGCCATCTGATGTGCTGCTGCTTGGAGCAACACAGTTCAGTGAATACTGCTCTTCTAAGGTGGGAGAGGCTGATGATGAGTCTACTTCAACCCGTCTGAGCTCTACAATCTCCTCTGACGATACTCCACAGAGATTCTGAGTCTGGAGAAAGAAATCTTGGGAGTGCTTCATTTCTTCACGGGGTGACAGGTAACTGGATGCTTTAACTAAAGATGATGCCTGCCCTGCCACTGTGCTGTCTGACGGTGGTAAGTCTGGAAAAGGCTTTTCTTTCTGTAATGAGCACACTTCTTTATCAAGAGTCTCCCTACTCAATGAGGAGACACATGGGTACTTAGTGCCCTTCTGTCCTGATACAGCGAGAGATGAAACATCCCTGACACTCTGTCTCTGTGCTATTCCCAATGTGGACATGGGATGTCTAAGACTTGTAGCAGGTGATAGGTGAACCATCTCCTTATTAAAGGCTGTAGGTTTATCAGCTCTATTTATAACTTCTGTTTGTACCGGTGCATAGGCATTTTTGTCAAAAGTGAAAGTAACAGGCTCCACATTGATCATTACACACTGTCTATCATCATCCTTCCCTTCCAAGGAAGGCTGGCACTTGTGTATGGGGCTGGGGCTGCTATGCTGGATAAGGTCCTGTAAAGCACCTGATTTTGTTTGTGTTGTTGCATGAAAAATATCAACTCTGTTTTCGAGGGTGCTGTAATGAGGCATTGCCGGCTGATTACTAATCCCATTGTAGGTTGTGGTGAACGTGGCTTGAGTGACAGTTCCATTGTAAGAAGCCACTCTTATGCTATCCAGTGACTGAAGGGTTTCATCTTCACTAGAAATAGAAGTTCCATTAGTTTTGGTATTTCCAATATCAGAAAGCACAAGATTGGACGTCTCTAGTTTATCTGATGATTCCTGTTTAGCTTTTCTCCCAATAACCTAAAATGACAGAAGTTAAAAAAATCAGATTATTTTTAAAAAACAATTATGCACGTGAACAAACAAGACAAAAATTAATTTTAATTTGTGTCAAATAGATCTCTTTTTAAGATAGGCTTAAAATAACCCCCAATAGGATTTGTATTTTTTTCTTTACTTTGAGACACTGTCTTGTTCTGCTGCCTGGGCTAGAGTGCAGTGGCATTATCATAGCTCGATGCAACCTCCAATTCCTGGGACCAAGTGATCCTCCCGTCTTGGCCTCCCAAAGTATAAGCTACAGACCCTGGCCTGCTTCCTTTAAATATATACACAGATGAAGAATTCTAAAACTTTCTTAATTGCACAGTCTGGTTTTTTAATACCCTTTTGGAAAAAAAAGTGGCTAGAATGCTGGTAATTCTGAAAGGCAATCTATGTATTAAATAGCATCGTTTAAGTCAGAAATGCAATACTAGAGAAAAAAATACCCTTATTCTGGTAAATAAAGGCCACTCAATCCTTAGCTATTCTCTTTACTGAAAACTGGAGATGTCTTCCTCATTTTAATACCTCCCATTCTACCAAGAAATTGAAAACTTATCAATGTGGTTTGCATTTATACACTAATGGGACTGATTTAAATAGTAGCAGTAGGAGTTAGGTTAAATATTAGCAGAACTATACCTCGTAACAATTCTGGTAACCTCATAAACAGGTTGCCAGGTTGTTTCATTTTAAAGCCTGAAGCATGGTCTAGTCAAAAATGTTGTAAAATGGACTGATTATGCAACTGACCACACCTCTTCAATGTTGGGAATGTGCTCACAAACTGCCTGCCTTGTTTTGAAGCACACAGGCTGGAAGTTAGAACCTGTGTTCATATTTCTGCGTAGAAACATTTCTGTAGGACAACGCTAACTGGAGCAGCAGGGAAGGGGTAAGATGTCAGAGTGTTAAGACAACAAAGCATTTTAGTTTCACTGATAAGTCTTTTTTTTTTTTTTTGAGACAGAATCTCACTTAGTTGCACTTGGTAGAGTGCCATGGTGTCCTAGTTCATAGCAACCTCCAACTCTTGGGCTCAAGTGATTCTCTTGCCTCAGCCTCCTGAGTAGCTGGGACTATAGGCACCTGCTACAACATCCAGCTGTTTTTAGAGATGAGGTCTCACTCTGGCTCAATCTGGTGTTGAACCTCTGAGTTCAAGCAATCCACCTGCCTTGGCCTCCCAAGTGTGCTAGGATTACCACCTTGCCTGACCTGATGAGTCCTGAGAATGTTCCTGGGGTCATCCCAATCAGGCCATGGCAGGTAACACTTGGGCACGGTCCCAACCCCATCATGCCTGTGGTCTTGGTGAAATGCAATTTGTAACAATACTGATGTAAGATGACCGCTCAAGGGGCTGTACCAACTGCTCAACATATGGAGGTGGTCACCGTAAGGAAGCAGACCTACTGTACTAATAGGTACACACTTTACTGTCTTGTACAGCTTTTATTACAGGGTATCATACGAAATTACACACGATCAGAACATAGTAAATCGGCTTGGCGCCTGAGGCTCAACAGGCTAAGGCACCAGCCACGTACTCCTGAGCTGGCAGGTTCGAATCCAGCCCAGACCCGCCAAACAACAATGAGGCTGCAACCAAAAAAATGGCCGGGCGTTGTGGCAGGCGCCTGTAGTCCCAGCTACTTGGGAGGCGGAGGCAGGAGACTCGCTTGAGCCCAGGAATTGGAGGTTGCTGTGAGCTGTGATGCCACAGCACTCTATCCAGGGT
>CAUYON010034098.1:0-29486 GCA_963573935.1 Arctocebus calabarensis
CCTCAGGGTGTCCAGAAGCCTCACGCTGTCTCCCTGTGTACCCAGAGGGAAGTTTCTGGGCAGATCCCACCTGGCAGAGATGCCTGAAGTCCTCTCTCCCCAGTCTCACTGTGCCCAGCCGCAAGGAAGCTGTTACTCGTCCGCCATCTTGCTCCGCCCCCCTTCTTCTAATATTTTTATAGTTTCATGTCTTAAGTTTAAATCTTTGATTCAGTGAGAGACTATCTTAGTTAATGGTGAAAGGTGTGGGTCCAGTTTCAGTCTTCTACAGGTCGCCAACCAGTTCACCCAGCACCATTTGTTAAATAGGGAATCTTTGCCCCACTGAGTGTTTTTAATTGGCTTGTCAAAGATCAAATAGCAGTAAGTAGCTGGGTTCATCTCTTGGTTCTCTATTATGTTCCATACATCTATCTCTCTGTTTTTGTGCCAGGACCATGCTTTTTTAATCACTATCAATTTATAGTACAGTCTCAGGTCTGGTAGCGTGATTCCTCCTGCTCTGTTTTTATTTCTGAGTAATGTCTTGTCTTTTTGAGATTTTTTTCTGATTCCATATAAAATAAAGTATTATTTTTTTGAGGTCTTTAAAATACGACAAAGGAGCTTTAATGGGAATTGCATTAAAATTGTATATTGCTTTGGGTAGTATGGACATTTTAACAATGTTGATTCTTCCCAGCCATGAGCATGGTATGTTTTTATATTTGTTGACATGTTCAGCTATTTCTTTTCTTAGAGTTTCATAGTTCTGTTTATAAAGATCATTCACATCATTTTTTAGGTAAACTCCCAGATATTTTATCTTCTTTGGTAGTACTGTGAAAGTTTTAGAGTCCTTGACTGTTTTCTCGGCTTGACTCTTCTTGGTATATATAAAGGCTACAGATTTATGAGTGTTAATTTTGTAGCCTGAGGCACTGCTATATATTCCTTGATCACTTCTAAGAGTTTCATAGTAGAATCCCTGGTGTTTTCCACATATACAATCATGTCATCTGCAAAAAGTGAAAGTTTATTCTCATCTGATAATATGTTGATACCCTTGATGGCATTTTCTTTCCTAATTGCAATGGCTAAATCTTACATTACAATGGTGAAGAGCAATGGAGATACTGGGCAACCTTGCCTGGTTCCCGATCTAAGTGGAAATGCTTTCAATTTAATTCCATTCAATACGATATTGGCTGTGGGTTTGCTGTAGATGGCCCCTATTAATTTAAGAAATGTCCCATCTATACCTTCCCTACCCTTACCCCTTTCCCTATATTCTTGTGTTATAGTTGGGTTATACCATTCATACGACAGCTATAAATTAGTTTCATAGTAGGGCTGAGTACATTGGATACTTTTTTTTTCCATTCTTGAGATACTTTGCTAAGAGGAATATGTGCCAGCTCTACCTATGTAAACATGAAAGAGGTAAAGTCTCCATATTTCTTTAAGGCTGTGTAATATTCCATGGTGTACATATACCACAATTTATTAATCCATTTGTAGGTTGATGAGCACTTGGGCTTCTTCAATGACTTAGTGATTATGAATGGTGCTTCAATAAACATTCTGATACAAATATCTTTGTTATAATGTGATTTTTGGTCTTCTGAATATATGCCTAGCAGAGGAATTTTAGGATCAAATGACAGATCTATTTTTAGATCTCTAAGTATTCTCCAAATATCTTTCCAAAAAGAACGTATTGCATTCCCACCAGCAATGTAGAAGTGTTCCTTTTTATCCACATCCATGCCAACATTTCTTGTTTAGGGATTTTGTGATGTGGACTAATTTTGCTGGGGTTAGATGATATCTCAAAGTAGTTTTGATTTACATTTCTCTGATGATTAAGGATGGTGAGTATTTTTTAATGTGTCTGTAGGCTGTGCGCCTGTCTTCAGAGAAGTTTCTCATCAGGTCCCTTGCCCACCCTGAGAAGGGATCACTTGTTCTTTTCTTGCTAGTATGTCTGAATTCTCTGTGGATTCTGGTTATTAAACCTTTGTCAGAGGCATAACCTGCAAATATCTTCTCCCATTCTGAGGGATGTCGTCTTGCTTTATTAACTGTGTTCTTGGCTGTGCAGAAGCTTTTTAGTTTGATAAGGTCCAAGTAGTGTATTTTGGATGCTGCTTCAATTGCCCGGGGAGTCCTCATAAAATATTCACCCAGGTCGATTTCTTCAAAAGTTTTTCCTGCACTTTCTTCTAGTATTTTTATAGTTTCAAGGCTTAAGTTTAAATCTTTAAACCAGTGAGAGTCTATCTTAGTGGTGAAAGATGTGTGCCTAGTTTCAGTCTTCTACAGATCGCCAGCCAGTTAACCCAGCACCATTTGTTAAATAGGGAATCTTTTCCCCACTGAATGTTTTTAACTGGCTTGTCTAAGATCAAATAACAGTAGGTAGCTGGATTCATCTCTTACTTCCCTATTCAGTTCCATATATCTACCTCTCTGTTTTTGTGCCAGAACCATGCTGTTTTGATCACTAACGATTTTTAGTATAATCTGAGGTCTGGTAGTGTAATTCCTCCCATTTTGTTTTTATTTCTGAGTAATGTCTTGGCTATTTTAGTTTTTTTCTGATTCTATATAAAACAAAGTATTATTTTTTCAAGGTCTTTAAAGTATGACAATGGAGCTTTAATAGGGATTGCATTTAAATTGTATATTGCTTTGGGTATTATGGACATTTTAACAATGTTGATTCTTCCTAGCCATGAGTATGGTATATTTTTCCATTTGTTAACATTTTCAGCTATTTCTTTTCTTAGAGATTCATAGCTCTCTTTATAGAGATCTTTCACATCCTTTGTTAGGTAAACTCCCAAATATTTCACCTTCTTTGTAACTACTATGAATAGAATAGAGTCCTTGACTGTTTTTGCAGCTTGGATATTGTTGGTATATGTAAAGATTACAGATTTATGAGTGTTGATTTTGTAACCTGAGACACTGCTGTATTCCTTGATTACTTCTAGAAGTTTTGTACTGGAATCCCTGCTGTTTTTCAGGTATAAAAGGATATAGTCTCTGAAGAGTGAAAGTTTCATCTCTTTTGACCCTATATGGATACACTGAATAGCCTTTTCTTCCTGAACTGCAATGACTAAAACATCCATTACAATGTTACAGGGCAGTGGAGACAATGGACAACCTTGCCTGGTTCCTGATCTGAGTGGAAATGATTTCAATTTAACTCCATTTAATATGATATTTCCTGTGGGTTTGCTGTAGATGGCCTCTATCAGTTTAAGAAATGTCCCTTCTATACAAATTTTCTTAAGTGTTCTGATCATTAAGTGATGCCGGATATTATCAAAAGCTTTTTCTGCATCAAGTGAGAGAATCATATGGTCTTTGTTTTTAATTTATTTATGTGTTGAATTATGTTTATAGATTTAGATATATTGAACCAGCCTTGAGACCCTGGGATAAAACTCACTTGGTCATGATGCATAATTTATTTGATATTTTGCTGGATTCTGTTTGTTACCATCTTGTTGAATATTTTTGCATCAATATTCATTAGTGATATTGGGCTACAGTTTTCTTTTTTTGTTGGGTCTTTTCCTGGTTTAGGGATCAAGGTGATGTTTGCTACGTAGAATGTGTTAGGTAATATTGTTTCTTTTTCTATATTTTGGAAAAGATTGAGTAATATAGGTACTAGTTCCTCTTTAAAGGTTTGGTAGAATTCTGACGTGAAGACATCTGGTCTGGGGCTTTTTTTTTTAGGGAGATTTTGCATAGTTGATGCTATTTCAGAACTTGATATCAGCCTGTTCAACATTTCCTCTTCATTCTGGCTGAGTCTTGGAATGTGACGTGCTTCCAAGAATTGGTCAATTTCCTTCATATTTTCATCTTTCTGAGAATAAACTTTCTTATAATTTTCATTAAGGATTTTTTGAATTTCTGAGGGGTCTGTTGTTATTTTGTCTTTACGATTTCAGATTGATGAAATTAGAGATTTTACTCTTTCTTTCCTGGTTAGGTTAGCTAAAGGTATATCTATTTTATTGACCTGTTCAAAAAAATCTACTTTTTGATTTATTGATCTGTTGTATGATTCTATTGTTTTCAATTTCATTTAATTCTGTTCTAATTTTGGTTATTTATTTTATTTTGCTGGGTTTGGAATTGGAATGTTCTTCCATTTCCAGTTGCTTGACAAGTCCCATTAAGTTGTTAACTTCCTCTCTTTCCGTTTTCTTGAGGCTTGCAGTGCTATAAATTTCCCTCTTAGGATTGCCTTTGCAGTATCCCAGAGGTTCTGATAATTCATGTGTACAGTGTCATTTTCTTAATCTGGTCTATCACTCATCTATCATTCAGCATAAGGTTATTTAGCTTCCATGTTTTTGTATGAGTATGCAAATTTCTGTTGTTACTGAGTTCAACTTTTATTCCGTGATGGTCCAAGAAGCTGCAAGGAATAATTTCTATTATTTTAAATTTGCTAAAGTTAGATTTGTGACCTAGATATGATCAATTTTGTAGTATGTTCTGTGAGCTGATGAGAAGAACGTGTATGCAGTTTTGTTGGGATGAAATGTTCTGTAGATGTCTGTTAAATCCAAATGTTGGATGGTTGAGTTTAAATCTAAAATTTCTTTGCTTAGCTTCTTATTGGAGAATCTATCCAACACTGTTAAAGCAGTGGTAAAACCTTCAACTACTATGGAGCTGGAGGATATTAAGTTGCTCATATGTGTTAGAGTTTCTCTTATAAATTGAAGTCCATTCTGGTTGAGTGCATAAATATTAATAATTGAAATCTCAACATATTGAGTATTATCTTTAACAAATATGAAGTGTCCATTCTTATCCTTCCTTACTTTGGTTGGTTTAAAGCCTGTTATATCTCTGAATAAGTTTGCAACACCTGCTTTTTTCTGTTTTTCATTTGCCTGGTATACAGATTACCATCCCTTCACCTTGAGTCTATATTTATCTTTTA
Organism: Arctocebus calabarensis; assembly: GCA_963573935.1. NCBI lineage: Eukaryota > Metazoa > Chordata > Mammalia > Primates > Lorisidae > Arctocebus > Arctocebus calabarensis. Next base: position 4,961 of record CAUYON010034098.1, read on the forward strand.
AGGTAAGATGAGATTCTTGTCTGAAACAGATATCTGGTCTGAGGTTTTGTATCCAGTCAGCCAACCTGTGCCTCTTTAGAGGACAATTTAAACTATTCACATTCATTGAGCATAATTATAAGCCTTTGGAAAGTCCATTGGACATTGTTAATCCTTTTGCCACTGTGGAAGTTGGAATTTGATCAAAGTTTTCTGAGTGACTTTACTTTTGTGGTGGATGATTATGCTGGTGATTATGGATGATAGGTCTAAGAATATCCTGGAAAGCTTGTTTAGTTATGGCAAATTTCTTCAACATGTGAATATCATTAAAGTATTTAATTTCTCCGTCATAAATGAAACTCAGTTTAACTTGATACAGGATCCTAGGTTGGAAGTTATTTTGTTTTAGGAGATTAAATATCGATGACCATCCTCTTCTAGCTTAAAAGGTTTGAGCCAAGAGATCTGCAGTTATTCTAATATTCTTTCCCTTGTAGGTTATGGTTTTCTTATGTCTGTCTGGTTTCAGAATTTTCTCCTTCATATTAACTTTAGAGAAGTTAATTATGATTTACCTGGGGGATGTCTTATTTTAGTTGAGTCATGCTGGGGTTCTGAAACTGTCTGCTATCTGAGTTTCAGAGTCTCTTGGCATGTCTGTAAAGTTATCTTTCATAATCTGATGAAGAAGAGATTCTGTGCCTTCTGAAGTCACTTCATTGCTTTCAGGGATCCCTATAAGGTGAATAGTGGTTTTCTTCAAATTATCCCAGAGCTCTCTGAGAGAATGATCTGTTTTTGCCTTCCATTTCTCTTCCTCTTTGAAAGTTTGGGAGTGTTCAAAAGCTTTGTATTCAATGTCAGAAATCCTTTCTTCTGCTTTCTCCATTCTGTTACTGAGGGAGTCTACTGTATTTCTCAGATCTTTGAGGGCTGCAAGTTCTTGTTTTGATGTGTCAAATTCTTTTTTTTTTTTTTTTTGGAGACAGAACCTCAAGCTGTCACCCTAGATAGAGTTCTGTGGCATCACAGCTCACAGCAACCTCCAATTCCTGGGCTCAAGTGAGTCTCCTCCCTCTGCCTCCCAAGTAGCTGGAACTACAGGCACCCGCCACAACGTCCGGCCATTTTTTGGTTGCAGCCGGCATTGTTGTTTGGTGGGCCCAGGCTGAATTTGAACCCACCAGCTCAGGTATACATGGCTGGTGCCTTAGACCGTTGAGCCACAGGCACCGAGCCGATGTGTCAAATTCTTTAGTGATTTTGTTTTTGAATTCCTGGAATTCTTGAGGCAACTTTTGAAATGTTCCTTGAATTTCTAGTTCCAACTTTTCCTTGATTTTATTGATCTTATTTGCAATACAAATTCTGAATTTGGTTTATGACATCTCAGCCATCTGTTTATGAATGGAATCTTCAGTTGTGTCTGCCAAATTTTTCCTTGGGGGTGTTGATCTACTCTGGTTATTCATGTTTCCAGAGCTTTACTGCTGATTCTATCCTATGATTATTTTACACCATTTGGCTAGATGAGTAGATAAGGTGAAGGGCACTCCAGGAGTAGTGATTGGCTAGTCCTTTGCCCAAAAGCTGGGACTGGTGTCTGTACTTTTTCCCATAGAGCTTTACCAAGGACTCGTACTGTGCTATGGCCTGAGAAACTGGGAACCTTCTTGATGTGGTGGGGCTAAGTGCTCATTCTTATTTTCAACTGGTCTCTGTCTTACCCTAGTGAATCAGTTACTCTGGGTTGAAGTCCCAACTGTTCAAAATTACCAGCAATTAGGTCACCCTTCCCCCCACAGGCAGCAATTGGAGAAAGAAAATCAAAACTTTCCTCAACCATACACCCAGGGTACCACTTTGGATAGTCCTCAGGTTGTTGGCCCTGTTGAAGAGGCCCAAATTGATTGTCCCAGTCAGCACTAGTCTCAGGTGGGAGAGTTCAAAAGGTCTCTGGCAACTAGATAGGGAGGGTCTGCTGGAAGCTCAATTATGACTCACCCTGGTGCTCCATGAAGTCAGAAGGACCCACCCAGGAAATAAATTAGTCTGGGAAGGTTGATGTCTCCTTCCCCACCTTGCACCTCTGTCACACTCAGTCACTGGTAACCCCACAGGACTGTGACCCAGTTCCCTCCAATGAGCAGGTGCTCCAGGGGTTTTGTGCTTGCCTGAGTCATAGGGAGATTTATGTCTCCTCAGTCAGGCTGCCACTCTCTGCACTATTTCGAGAGAAATCTCCCTTACGGTGTAGGGGAGAGTGGTAGAGGAAATAAAGGAATGAAGGAAATAAAAGAAGGGAGAGATTAAGGGAATGAAAGAGAGAAAATCGGAGGAAGGAAGAATAAAGTGAGGGAGGGAAGAAGGGAGAGAGGGAGGGAGAAAAACAAAGAAAAGGAAAATAAGCAAACATAATGGCTCACACCAATAATACTACCCTCTGGCATGCTGAGATGAGTGGAGTTCTTGAACAAGGGATTGCTGAGAATGGACAGAGCAAGAGGCAGATTTTGTCTCTACTAAAATGTGAAAAACTATCTAGGCATTGAGACAGGCACCTGTAGTCCTAGGCACATGGGAGTCTCAGGCAGGATGATTGCCTGAATCCTGGTGTCTGAGGTTGCTATAATCTAGGTTGAGGCCACGAAAGTCTTGCCTGGGCCACGTACGGAAAATGTATCTGAAAAATACCCATACAAACATGCATGCACTGACAAAATGACAAATCAACCAACAAACATTTTAATCATCTAAAATTACCAGAATTACATTGATAGTTCAAGCAAAGTAGACGTGCTTCAGGCCTGTGAAGCTATGACCAAACTGAAGCTGTAGCCAGACATAGTGAATTTGTAAGCATCTCTCAAAATGGAGTTTTTTTGGTAGGTGTCAAATAGGTCCTTGAAATAACATCCCATGGGAAGTGCCAGATACTCAGTGGGTAGTGTGCTGGCCCCATATACTGAGGGTGGTGAGTTTTAAACCAACCCTGGCCAAACTGCAACAAAAAAAGCCAAGTGTTGTGGCGGGAGTCTGTAGTTCCAGCTATTTGTGAGGCTGAGGCAAAAGAATTGCCTAAGCCCAGAAGTTGGAGATTGCTATGAGCTGTGATTCCAGGACACTGTACCAAGGGTGGAAAAGTGAAACTCTATCTCAAGTAATAAAACAAAACAAACAAATAGCATCCTACTTTTGTCACTCCATGCAGTTTTGTCAGCTGTGATGCAGCTTGAGTCACACTGCTGTACAAAATCTCAACTAATGTGTCAGCATGGTGCTGGGAATCTCACCTGTCAATAGAATCAATGAGGCACAAATGGGAGAACATTTCTCTGTCTGTGGATGGAGGGCTAAGAAGTGTCCTGTATTAAACACTTGAGGGACAATAGCTGATGTGATCAGAAAAATCCACTCAGTATCTTTGACCAGAACCATAGACCCCAAAACATTACAAGAGGAAGTCACTACATGGTCACTATGGATGGCATCACAATGGGTGTTGCTCTGGGTTACTATTTTCAAGCTGAACCTTATTCCTGCTAAGTATGTGTAGTGGATATCTGGGTATGTTGTTGGGCCCAAACTGTTACAAAACAGAGAGGTTCTTTTCTTTGCACTCAATTCATGCTTCCTAAAGTTTCTTTGTATCTGTGGCCAAGGGATTCAACAACACTTCTTTCTTTTTCATGTCATGCTTTGTAAGCAAATGGAAGAATGTGGTTTACAACTACTGCTGCCCTGGGATGTTGTAGACCAAGAAACTGAGCCCAAATATCAGACAGCGTTTTCACATCACTCAAATGTACGTCACAAAATTCTCAGTAATAGTTTTGTGATTTTTGACTTCTTTCCTTAGAATAGGCTTGTTTGGGAAAGTAGGTGTCTCACTGAAGGTCCTCTCTTGAAATCTTGTTAGGCAATGTGTCTAATAGTATACTCTATAGTTTCAGTTATTTATAATGATCATGGGCAACATCAGCCTGTCTGGAAAGTTCCAACATTCCTGTCCTCCGGGCCAGGTGTCTCCAAACATTTGACTTCTTGGACACTTTAGAAGTAGAAGAGTTATGTTGGGCTACATGTTCAATACACAATCACTAATGAAACTTTATAAGCAAAAAGAGATATGTACATAATTGTGGTGTCATCTGCCACCACAGGTATGCCAAACATTCTTGACATAATCCTTATGTGTCCCTGGGACCTGAGAATTGGACAGTCCTCAAAGCCCCTGAAAACATTATTTCTTAAGTAGACCTCAATGTTTTTTCCATGCATGACTAGACTCCTTGGGTGGTCTAGCAGGCCAAGGTGGGATGATTCCTTGAGCTCAGGTTTTGGAGACAAGACTGAGGAACTGCAAGACACATTAATCCTCAATTTCCTACCTGGTTTCTACTGAAGTAGAAAAGGTAACCAAAGCTTGTCGCACTTTTCTGTAGTTTCAGCTACTCCAGAGGCTGAATCAAGAGTGACCCTTAAAGACAGGGTTATATTTCACTGTGTGCTAGTCTGAGGTCATGACACTCTAGCGTGACCAATAGAGTGAAATTCTGTCTCATGCAAAACAATAAAAGATAGAAAGAAAGAAAAAAAAAAGCTAGGCACAGTTTCCAAGAGCAAAAGTATGGTGGATATCAGTAAGAGACATGGAGTAGAGGACTACATATAGGAGGAGATTTATTGTGGCCTCTGTGGGGAGGATCAATGAATTAGGACACAAGGGTTTAGGATTGGTTTATTGTGATATTGCCAGTCGATTTGATGGGTAGGGGTTGATTAGTGATGTCTGGTCCCTGGCCTCGGACTGATTGGGGCAAGAGACAATTGACCCAGAATGTGTTCTAATATTTGATTTTCTGTATTGAGCTACACTAGCAATACTGGTAATAAATCAAATTTAGGATACATGTATAAAATATTTTGTATGCTATCAGACTTTTCCTGCACATCTACAGTATATCTCTTATAGACTGGATACTATGTTTTCCCCTTTGCCCCAGAAAAGTACATTGGTACCATCATACCTCAAGGAAATGCAAGCTGCTAAATTCAAGTGATCCTCCTAACAGTATCCTTCTCAGCAGCTGAGATTACGGGTCCATGCTACCACTACTGGAAAAGTGTTGCACTCATTTCTAGGACAAGTGATATCTTACTAAGTTGCTCAGTTTGGTCTGAATCCCCTTAGCTTCTAGTGATTTTTCTGCCTTGGACTCTGAATTTGCTGGGACCATAGTTGTGAGCTATTTTATTTATCAAGGCTTATGTTTTGTTGAAGGTTTTTATTTATTTTCCTCACAGATAACATCCTTTAGATTACAAAATAACAACTCTATTCATATATAATTCAAACACTCCACAATTCACTCATTTCAAGTATAGCATTCAAGAATACACATTCAGGGATCACTTGTATAGTTTTTTTCTTACTAGAGAAGTTTCCCTTATGGTGTACAGGAGAGTGATGGAGGAAAGAAAGAATTAAAGGAATGAAAAAAAATGGAGAGAGCAAGCAAATGAGAAAGACAGAATAGGAGGAAGGAAGGATAAAATGATGAGTGTGAAAGGAGGGAGGGAGGGAAACAAAGAAAGAGAAAATGACGAGCCATGATAGCTCACACCTATAATCTTAGGCCTCTGTCATGCAGAGGTGAATGGAGTTCTTGAACAAGGAGGTGCTGAGAAAGGATAGAGCAAGAGTCATATCCTGTCTCTACTTAAAGTTGAAAAATTATCTAGGAATTGTGAAAAGCACCTGTAGTCCTAGTCACATTGAAGTCTCAAATAGGAGGATTGCCTAAATCTTGGAGTTTGAAGTAGCTATGATCTGGGTTGAGGCCACAAAAGCCTAGCCTAGGCCACATACACAACCCGTATCTCAAAAATATCCATACAAACACCCATGCACAGACCAACCAACAAATATTTTCATCATCTAAAAAGACAAGAATTACCTTGAGGGTTCAAGCAACGTAGACACTCTTAAGAACTGTGAAGCTATGACCAATTTGAGGCTGTTGCCAGGCATAGGAAACTTGTAAGTTTCACTCAAATGGATGTTTTTGAGTAGGTGTCAAACATATCCTTAAAAGAGTTTCCTAAGGGTGATACCTCAGGATCAGTGAGTAGGGCATGGGCCACATATAATGAGGGTGGTGAGTTTGAACCAGTCCCCAGTGAAAAATAGCCGGGCATTGTGGCAGGCTCCTGTAATCCCAGCTTTTTGGGAGGCTGAGGCAAACCAATTGCCTAAGCCCAGCAGTAGGACGTTGCTGTGAGCTGTGATGCCACAGTATTTTACCAAGGGTGACAAAGTGAAACTCTGTCACAAAGAAAAAAGAAAACAAACAAATAGTATCCTACATATGTGACTCCATGCAGTTTTGTCAGCTGTGATGCAACTTGAGTTACACTGTTGTACAAAATCCCAAATGCGCTGTCAGCCTAGTGCCAGGAATCTCAGCCATCAATAGAATCAATAAAGCACAATTGGGAGATCACTTATCTATGTGTGCATGGAGGACTACTAAGTGTCCTGGATCAAACACTTGAGGGACACCAGCTGAAGTGAGCAGAAAAGGCCACTTAGTATATTTGCACAGAAGCCTGGCTCTCAGGACATTACAGGATGAAGCCAATAAATGGGCACCATGGATGCCATCACAATGGGAGTTGCCCTGGGTTACCATCTTTAAGCTTAACCTTATTTCCGCTAAGCATGTATAGTGGCTGTCTGTGTTTGTCCCTGAGTTGAAACTGTTACAAAAGAGTGTGGTTATTTTCTCCACACTCAATTCCTGCTTCCTAAAGTTTGTTTGTAACTATGGCCAAGGGATTCAACAACCCTTCCTTCCATTTTCATGTCATCGATTTGTAAGCAAATGGGAGAGTGTGGTTTATAACTAGTGCTGGCCTGGGAACCGGAACTCCAGCCCAAAGATTGGACAGTGCTTTGACAGACCTCACAGGTACATTACACAATTCCCGGTTCTACTTTTTGTAATGTTTTACTTCTTTCTCTACAATAGGCTTGTTTTGGACAGTAAGTGTCTCACTGAAGGTCCTCTCTAGAAATCTGGTTAGGCAATGTGTCCAGTTGTGTACTCCATAGCTGCAGTTGTTTATGATGATCATGGGACATATCAGCCTATCTGCAAAGTTCCAACATTCCTGACTTCTGGGCCAGGTGTCTCCAAACATTTGCCTTCTTGGGCACATAGGAAGTGGAAAAGTTATGCTGGGGCACATGTTCAATACACAAACACTAATGAAAGTGATAAGGCAAAAAGAGATATGTGCACAATTGTGGTGATTTCTGCCACCACGGATATGCAAAACAATCCTGACATAATACCTATGTGCTGCTAGTGTCTCAGGATTGGACACTCCTCAAAGCCCCTTATAAGGACATTTCTTAAGTAGAGCTCAATGATTTTTTGCCGCCAATGACTACAATATTGGGTTGCTCTGGGAGGCCAACGTGGGCTGATCTCCTGAGCTTAGGAATTGGAGACAAGGGTGAACAACAATAAGATACTCTCAGCCCTGATCACATTCACTTTTTGTACTAAAGTAGAAAAGAAAATGATGTCAAGGTTTATGGCCCTTGCCTTTAGTTCCAGCTACTCCAGAGGCTGAGACAGGAGGATCCCAAGAACTGGATGTTGCTGTGTGCTAGGCTGATGCCATGACCCTCTATCCTGGCAACAGTGTGAGAGTCGGTCTCATGAAAAATAATAAAAGAAAGAACAGAAATTTACTAGGCACAATTTCCAAGAGCCAAATTATGAGGAGAGGTCAGTAGGCAGATGGAGTATGAGACCACATAAAGGACGAGGTTTATTTTGGCCCCTGAGGGGTAGGAACATGAGAAAGGGAAAGAGGGTTTGGGATTGGTACAGTAGGATATTGGCAGTTGATCTTGTGGGTAGGGGTTGTCCAGAGATGTCTGGTCCCTGGCCTCAGACTGATAGGGGCAAGGGGATATTAACTGGGATTTAAGGAGCCCAATAGAAGAGGTGGAAATTATACTCTGGATCTTAGTGAACATATGAAAAGCCTGATTTGAGTTAAGAATTCACTCAAATGTGAACTCAAACTGTGTGGGCAGTTTCCTGTAACTACAAGAATCTAGGATATCAAAGGGTCAGAATTATGTAAAATCCAAATGATTGATTAATATAAGTTGTAGGAAAACAATTTCTCTATGAGAGAATAATTTATCTAGTTGACATCAAATCCAGGGGAAAAAATTGAACTCTAGACCTGTGGTCAAAAGTAAAAATTAGGGGTAAGTTCCCTACCAATGGTTTCTCTATTTATATATTGAGAAAGATTCTCATTTTCTTGTCCTCAGTAGAATGACCTGGTATCATAACTCATAGCAATCTTGAAGTGTTGTCATGAAGCTTACCTATTCCCTCAACTGGGACTCTAGGCCCCTGCATAACATCTGGCAGTTTTTTATTCTTCAGAGATGGGGATCTCACTAGTGCTCAGGATGATCTCCAATTCAGAAACTCAGACAATCCAACTGACTAGGTCTCCCAAAGTGCCAAGATGACAGGCATGAAGCACCATCTTTGACCGAAAACATAGTTTGAAAAATATCCCAATGTCATGGCCTGAAGTGGTGGCTCACACCAGTATTCTGAACACACTGGGAGGTAGAAGTGGATTGCCCAAAGTAACTGGACACTGTGGCAGAGCACCAGAACTCCCAGATGCTCAGGAGGCTGAGGCAATAGAATCTATTGAGGCCAGGAGTTTGAGATTGCAGTTAGCTGTGATGTTCTACCCAGGGAGAAGGAGTCAGAATCAGTCTCAAGGAAAAAGAGAATGACAACTTTGGTTCAATGGAACAAGGTGCCTTCCATGTCAATTCATTGTAACCTGTGTGTAAGCAGGGAGATAGGGTTGACTGTATCCCATGTATTCCCACAACCTGGGTACTTCTTATGCTGTGAGCCTTTTGATCATCTCATGTTTTGGAAAACATCATCAAGTAGCTTCATTGAAATAAGTAGTTCACCCTTTGAATGCATACAATAACGTGAGTCAGAGTATAGTCAAGAATTGTACAGCTATCGTCACAATTTAATTTTAGAACTTTGTCTTCTCCCCCCACACAAAGAATGAGAATACCTATTAGCAATCATTTTCATCTTACTCACCACCTTTACCAACTTGCCCCCTACTCGTAGCATCAAATTTGCCTTGTCTTGATGTTTTCTTCTGAGTTCAGTCGTGCTCTGTGTGGCCTTTTGTTTCTGGTCTTGTTCCCTTATCATAATTATTTTAAGGTTCTTTCCTCTTGTAACATAAAGGTGCACTTCAATCCTTTTAATTGTTGAAAAATATCCCATTGTGTGAATATAGCACATTATAGGTATCCAATCATCTATAAATCCCATTAGTAGTTCTGAAGACATTCCATTCACATGGAACAATTTTAAAAGATTTTATCTGCAAGATATGTTGCCTCTATGAAAAGCTTTTTCTGTGTGTCTTGAGGTGACTGTGTGGCTTGTCTTATTGAGTCTATTAACATAGTGTGTACTATTAGTTGATTTTCCCATATTGACCTAGACTGCCATTCCTGGTAATAAATCCCATTTGGGATACTTCTATAAAATATTTTATATGCTACCAGAGTTTTCCTGCACTTATACAGTATATCTCTCATGGATCGGATATTGAATTTCCCCTTTTGCCAAAGAAAAATATATTGGTACCATCATAGCTCCAGGAAATGCATGCTGCTAACCTCAAGTGATCCTCCTGAATTTATGCTTCTTAGTAGTTTAGGCTACAGGTGCATGCCACCACTTCCAGGGAAGCTGTGCACTTATTTCCTGGGCAAGTGATGTCTTACTGTGTTGCTCAGTCTGGTGTAAAACCCTTTAGCTTCCAGTTATTTTTGTGCCTTGGCCTATGAAATTGCTGGTTTTACAGGTGTGAGCTATGGTGCTTATCCATGCTTATATTTTCATGAAGGTTTTTCTCTATTTTATTCATAGATAACAGCCTGTAGATAATAAAATAGCATGTCTATTCAGATATAATTCACACACTCCACTATTAACTCCCTTCAAGTATAGAGTTTAAGACTACACATTCAGGAATTACTTGTATAATTTCTTTGTTTGTTACTAGAGAAGTGTCCCTTAATGTGTAGAGGAGAGTGGTAGAGGAAAGAAAGGAATGAAGGAAAGAAAAGAATGGAGAGAGCAAATGAATGAGACAGAGAGAGAACTGGAGAAGGAAGGAAAAAGGGAGAGGGGGCAAAGGGAGGTAGGAAGGGAGAGAGAAACAACAAAAATGAAAATAACCAAACACGGTGGCTCACACCTATAATCTTACCCTCTGGCAGGGTGATATGAGTGGAGTTTTTGAATGAGGAGGTTCTGAGAACAGATAGAGCTAGAGACAGACCTTGCCTCTACAAAAAGTGAAAAATTATCTAGGCATTGCTACAGGCATCTGTATTCCTAGCCACATGGGAATCTCAGGCAGGAGAATTGCCTGAATAGTAGAGTTTGAGGTTGCTATAATCCAGGCTGAGACCATGAAAAGCTAGCCTGGACCACATATGGAAACAGTATCTCAACACTACCCATATGCACACTCGTGCACAGACATGACGACAAACCAACCAACATTTTCATCATCTAAAAAGATCAGAATTACCTTGATGGGTCAAGCAAAGTAGACATGCTTAAGCTATGAACAAAGTGAGACTGTAGCCAGGCACAGTAAATTTTAAGTATCTCTCAAGTGGATGGTTTGAGGTAGGTGTCAAACAGGTCCTTGAAATAGCATCCCATGTGTGGTGCTAGTCACTTATTGGGTAGGCTGCTGGCCCCATGTAACGAGGATGGTGAGTTCCTACATGGCCTCAAACAAGCTTCAAGAAAAAAACAGACGGCCAGCACCTTTATTTCCAGCTACTCAGTAGGCTGAGGCAGATGAATCATCTAAGCCCAGGAGTTGGAGGTTTTTGTGAGCTGTGATGTCACAGCACTCTATCAAAGGTGAAAAAGTGAAACCCTTGTTCAATGAAAAAAAGAAAAAAAACAAATAGCATCCTACTTAAGTGACGCCATGAAACTTTTTCAGCTATGATACATCTTGAGTCACACTACTATACAAAATCTCAACCGTTGTGTCAGCCTAGTTCTGGGAATATCAACTGTGAATAGATTCAATAAGGCGAAACTGGGAAATCACTTATCTGTCCGTGGATAGTGGGCTAAGAAGTGTCCCGGTTCAAATACTTGAGGGACACAAGCTGAAGTGAGGTGAAAATCCACTTAGTATCTTTGACCAGTATCCTGGATCCCAGGACACTGCAAGATGAAGTCACTACATGGTCAACATGGATGACATAACAATGGGTATTGCCCTAGGTTACCATCTTTAAGCTTAACCTTATTCCTGCTAAGCATGTGTAGTGGCTATCCGGGTTTGTCATTGGGTTCAAACAGTTACAAAAGTGTGGGATTCTTTAATATACACTTAATTCCTGTTTCCAAAGTTTCTTTGTATATCTGGCCTAAGGATTCACCAACCCTTCTTTTCCTTTTCACATCATGAATTTCTAAGCAAGTAGAAGATTGTTGATTACACCTAGTACTTCCCAGGGATGGTATAGACCAAGAACCTGAGCCCAAAGATGAGACAGTGATTTCATAGACCTGACAGGTACATCATACAATTCTCTGAAATTTACTTTTTTTTCTCTAGAGTAGGCTTATTTCGGATGGTAGGTGTCTCAGTGAAGGTACTCTCTCTAAATATGGTTATACAATGTGTCCAGTAGTGTACTCCATACCTGCAGTTATGTATGATGATCATGGGAAATATCAAACTATCTGGAAAGTTCCAACATTCCTGACCTCTGGGCCAGGTGTGTCCAAACTTTTGGCTTCTTGGCCACATAGGAAGTAGAAGAGTTATGTTGGGCCACGTGTTCAATACACTAATGAAAACTGATGATCAAAAAAGAGATATGTGCATAATTGTGGGGATATCTGCCACCACGTGTATGCAAAACAGTCCTGACATTACTCCTATGGGTCACTGAGGTCTGAGGATTGGACACTCCTCAACGTCCTTGATAAGGTCATTTCTTAAGTAGACTTCAATGACTTTAGACATGTCTGAGTACAAGATTTGGATGCTTTGGGAGGCTAAGGTGGGCTGATCCCCGGAGCTCACATGTTGGAGACAAGGCTGAGCAACAGAAAGATCCCCTCAGTCCTGTTCTCCCACCTGGTTTCCACTGAAATAAAAAGTTAGTCAAGAATTGTGGCCCTTGCCTTTAGTTCCAGATAGTCCAGATTCTGAGCCAGGAGGTTCCCTTCAAACTGAGAGTTGTATATCACTGTGCCCTAGGTTGAGGCCATGACACTCTAGCCTGGCCAACAGAGTGAGCGTATGTCTCATTAAAAATAATAAAAGAAAGTAAGGAAATTTGCTAGGCACTCTTTCCATGAGCAAAAGTACAAAGAGAGGTCAGTAGGCAGGTGGAATATGGGAGTATATAAAGGAGAGATTTATTGTGGTCCCTGGGTTGGAGGAACAATGTGTCAGGACAAGTGCATTTGGAGTTTGTTCCTTAAGATATTGCCAGTTGATCTGATATCTAGGGTTGTCCAGAGATGTCTGGTCCCTGGGCTTGGACTGATTGGGTGAAGGGAATATTGAACCCGATTGAAGGAGCCCAAATAAGTAGTGGAGAGTATACTCTGGATTTTTTAGTGTGCATATGAAAAGCCTGGTTTGAGTCAAGAATTCGCTGTGTGGGTGGTTTCTAGTGACGCAAGAATCTAGGATATCAAAGGGTCAGAGATATGCAAAATCCAAAGGCCTCATTAATAAAGGTTGTATAAAAAAATTACCTATGAGAGAATAAATTCTCTAGTTGACATCCAATCTAGGGGTAAAATTTCAAAACTACAAATGTGGCAAAAAGTAAAAATGATGGGTATTTCCCTATTAATTGTTTTCTACATTTATTTATTGAGACAGAGTCTCCTTTTGTTGCCCTCAGTAGAGTGCCCTGGTATCATAACTCACAGCAATCCTTACGTGTTGTCATCAAACGAACCTATTCTCTCAGTTGGGACTCCAAGCATCTGCACATTTGGGTGTTTTTTTATTTTCTTTTTATTTATTTATTTATTTACTAAGTTCTATACACATAGATCATGAATACATTTATGCATATGTGGGGTACAGTTTGTTGACTTTTTTAATGCAATTTGATGTGCTTACATCAAACCAATCAACATAGCTTTCATCTCATTTGCTTGATTATTTTGTTAAGATATTTATGTTCTACATTTGACAGCTTTGACTTGTACCCTTGCAATATGCTCCATAGGTGTGGTCCGGCCTTTAACCTTCCCTCTATCAAACCTCTCTCCTCCCCTCCCTTCCCACTACATTTATCTCCTTCATCCTGGGTTAGAGTTTTGTTCTATCTTTCATAAGAAAGTGTGAGCAAATATAAATTTGTGTCATAGAAGTATTGAGCGCATTGAATACTTTTTCCTCCATTCTTGAGGTACTTTACTCAGGAGAATATATTCCAGGTCCTTCCATGTAAACATAAAAGAGGTAAAGGCTCCAACTTTTTTTAAGGCTGTATTTCACAGTATACATATACCATAATTTATTAATCCATTCATGGGTTGATGGGCACCTGGGCTTCTTCCATGACTGGACTATCACAAACTGAGCTACAATGAAGAATCTGAAATTCCTCTACTGGCTATTTTTTATTCCTCAGATATTGGTATCTCTAGTGCTCAGGCTGGTGTCCAATTCAGAAGCTCAGACTGTCAAACTGACTTGGTCTCACAAATTGCCAAGATGACAGGCATGAAGGACCACTGCTGGCCACAAACCATAGTTTGAAAAGTATCCCAACTTCCACGTTTGAAGTGGCTCACACCTGCAATCCTAACACTGTGGGGGGTAGAAGCAGATGATCCAAAGTAACTGGGCACTATGGGGAGGGCACCTAGACTCCAACATGTTCAGGTGGGTGAGGCAATAGGAATTGTTCAGCCCAGGATTTTGATACTGTGATTAGCTGTGATGATGTCAGGGTACTCTACCCAGGCAGAAGTAGTCAGACTGTCTCAAGGAAAAAGAAAATGACAACTTCGGGAGGATGGAATAATGAGCCTTCCATGACAATTCATGGTAGCCTGTGTCTGAGAAGGAGGATAAGGTTGACTGTCTCTCAACTACTGTCACGACCTGGGCAATTCTTAACCTTTGAGCCTTATGTGCAACTCAAGTTTTGGAAAATATTGTCAATTAGCTTTATTGAAATAAGAAGTTCACCCTTTGAAACTGTACAATTCTGTGTTTCTTAGTAGAGTCACAGAGTTGTACAAATATCATCACAATCTAATTATAGAGCTTTGTCTTCCCTCACACACAAAGAATGTCAATAGCTACTGGTAGTCACTTTCATCTTCCCCTCCACTGTCCTCCACCTTCCCCCTACTCTTAGCAGACAATTAGCCTTGTCTTGATATTTCCTTCTGAGTTCAGTCATACTCTGTGTGGTCTTTTATAACTGGCCTTGTTCCCTTACTATAATGATTTTACAGTTCATTCCTATTGTGAAATAAATGTGCACTTCATTCCTTTTGATTGTGGAAAAATAATCCATCATGTTAATGTAGCACATTATATGGATCCAGTCCTTTGTAAATCCCATTTGTAGTCCTGAAGATGTTCCATTCTCATTGAAGATTTTAAAGAGATTTTATCAACAAGGCATGCTGCTTCTGTCAAAAGACTTTTCTGTGTCTCTTGAGGTGACAATGTGTTTTTTTCTTAATGATTCTATTAATGTAGTGAGTTCTAATATTTGATTTTCCTGTATTGAGCTAGACTGGCAATCCCGGTAATAGATCCCATTTGGAATACATATATAAAATATTTAGTATGCTACTGGACTTTTCTTGAACTTATACATTATATCTCTTATAAATTGAATACTGCATTTCCCCCTTTGCCCCAGAAAAATATATTGAGAACATCATAGCTCAAGGAAATTCAAGTTGCTAAACTGAAGTGGTCCTCCTGGCTTTATCCTTCTCACCAGCTGAGAGTACAGATCATGCCATCACTTTGGGGGAGGTTTTGCATTCATTTATTGGACAAGTAGGGTCACACTATGTTGCTCATTCTGTTCTGAAATCCCTTAGCTACCAGTGATCTTTCTATGTTGGCCTCTGAAATTGCTGGGATTGTTGTGAGTTGAGTTATGGTACTCATTCAAGCTTATATATTGGTAAAGGTTTTCCACTATTTTCCTCATAGATAACAGCCTAAAGATTAAAAAAAAATTCTATTCAGATATAATTCACACAATCCATAATTCAAACTTTTTTTTTTTTTTTTTTTTTGTAGAGACAGAGTCTCACTTTATCACCCTTGGTAGAGTGCTGTGGCATCCCCGCAGCTCACAGCAACCTCCAACTCCTGGACTTAGGCGATTCTCTTGCCTAAGCCTTCCAAGTAGCTGGGACCACAGGTACCTGTCACAAGGCACGGCTATTTTTTCTGTTTTGCAGTTTGGCCGAGACTGGGTTTGAACCTGCCACCTCTGGTATATGGGGATGGCGCCCTACTCAATAAGCCGCAGGCGCCACCCCATAATTCACGAGAAGTTTCCCTTAAGTTGTAGAAGAGAGAAATAGAGTAAATGAGTGATAAATGAAATAAAAGAATGGAGAGAGCAAGGAATGAGAGAGAGAGAGAGAGAGAGAGAGAGAGAGAATTGGAGGAGGGAAGGGTATAGTGAGGGAGGGGCGAACAGAGGGAAGAAGAGAGGGAAACAAAGAAAGAGAAAATGACCAAACTTGGTGGCTCTCCTCTATAATCCTACCCCTCTGACAGGCTGAAATGAGTGGAGTTTTTCAAAGAGGCAATACTGAGAATGGACAGAGCAATATTCAGACCCTGTCTGTACTAAAAATTGAAAAAATATCTAGGCATTGTGACAAGCACCTGTAGTCCTAGCCATATGGGGGTCTCAGCAGGAAGAATAGCATGAATCCTGGAGTTTGAGATTGTTGTGATCTAGGCTGAGGCCATGAAAGACTATCCAGAGCCACATACAGAAACCATATCTCAAAAATAACCATACACACCCATGCACAGACAAACCAAGACATCATCCAACAAACATTTTCATCATCTAAAAAGGCCAGAATTGCTTTTGTGTTTCAAGCAGAGTACACATGCTTAAGACATGTGAAGTTTTGACCAAATTGAAGGCTATAGCCTGGCAAAGTAAATTTGTAAGTGCCTCTCAAATGGATGTTTTGGGGAAGGTCAAAAGAGGTCCTTGAAATAGCTTCTCATGGGCAGTGCCTGTGGCTCAGTGTGTAGGGTGCTGGCCCCATATAAAGAGGGTGGTGAGGGCAGTGCTTGTGGCTGAAGGAGTAGGGCACCAGCCCCATATGCTGGAGGTGGTGGGTTCAAACTCGGTCCCAGCTAAAAACTGCAACAACAAAGAGGGTGATGAGTTTGAACCAACCCCAGCTAAACTGCAACACAAAATAGTCGAATTTTGTGGTGGGTGCCTGTAGTCCCAGGTACTCAGGAAGCTGAGGCAAAAGAATTGCCCAAGCCCAGGATTTGTAGGTTGACGTGAGCTATGATTCCATGCACTCTACCAAGGGTGACAAAGTGAACATCTTTCTCAAGGAAAAAACGAAAAAAGAAATAGCATCCTGCTTAAGTAACTCCATGTATTTTTGTCAGCTGTGATGCAGGTTTAGTCACACAGCTGTACAAAATCTCAACTGTTGTGTCAGCCTAGTGCTGAGAATCTCAACTGTCAAAAGAATCAATAAGGCAAAAATGGGAGATCACTTCTCTGTTGATGAAGGGCTTAGAAGTTACCTGGTTCAAACTCTTGAGGGACAACAGCTGAGTTGTGCAGAAAAGCAGGTTTAGTATCTTTGTACAAAAGCCTGGATCCCTGGACATTACAGGATGAAGTTACTACATATGCAGCATGGATGACATCACAATGGGTGTTGCCATGGGTTACAATCTTTAAGCTTAATCTTATTCCTGCTAAGCATGTGTAGTGGCTTTCTGGGTTTGTTGTAGGGTTCAAACTGTTACAAATGTATAGGGTTCATTTGTCCACACTCAATTCCTGCTTCCTAAAGTATGTTTGTATCTGTAGTCAACATATTCACCAACTCTTCCTTTCCTTTTCAAGTCATGGATTTGTAAGCAAGTAGAAGAGTGTGGTTTAAGAACCTGAACCCAACATTCAGACAGTGATTTGACAGACCTGACAGGTACGTTACATAAATCTCAGTTCTACTTTTAATTATGTTTTACTTCTTTCCCTAGAATAGGCTTGTTTGGGATGGTAGGTGTTTCACTGAAGGTCCTCTCTCAAAATCTGGTTAGGCAATGTTTTCAGTAGTGTATTCCATAGCTGTAGGTATGTATGATGATCATGATAAAATCAGTCTATCTGTAAAGTTCTAATATTTCTTACCTACATGCCAGGTATGTGCAAACTATTGTATTCTTGGCCACAAAGGAAGTAGAAGAGTTATGCTGGGCCACACATCCAATACACAATAATCAGTGAAACCTGATAAGCAAAAAAGAGATCCATGCATAATTATGGGGATATTTGCCACCACGGACATGCAAAATATCCTGCCATAATCCCTATGTGTGACTGGGGCCTGAGGATTGGACTGACTCTCCTCAATACCCCTAATAAGGTCATTTCTTAGGAAGACATCAATGACTGCCACACATGACTACAATATTTGGATGCTTTGGGAGGTGAAGGTGGCCTGATCCCCTGAGTTCATAGGTTGAACAAAAGGCTGAGTAAGAGCTAGAAACCCTCAACCACAATCTCCCACTCAGTTTCTACTAAAATAGAAAAGGTAGACAAGCATTTTGGACTTTTAATGTAGTTCCAGCTACTCCAGAGGCTGAGACTCGAGGATCCCTTCAACCCAAATGTTGGATGTCCCTGTGTGCTAGGCTGAGGCTATGACACTCTAGCCTGTAAAACAGAGTGAGAGTCTATCTCATGAAAAATGATTATGAAGGAAATAAAGAGGAGGAAATAAATACAGAAAGGAAAGAAAGAAAAAAAAAGAAAGAAAGAAGGAAGGAAAGAGAAAGAGAAAGGAAGGAAGGAAGGAAAAGAAAATATGCTAGGCAGTATTTCCAAGATCATAACTATGAGGAGAGGTCAGTTGGCACATAGAATAGGGGACTACAAAAGTAGGAGATTTACTGGGGCCCTTGGAGGGAACAATGAGTCAGGAAAAGTGCGTTTGTGGTTGGTTCATTAGGATATTGCCAGTTGATCTGATTGGTAGGGGTTGTCCAGAGATGTCTGCTCCCTGGCCTTAGACTGATTGGGGCAAGGGAATATTGGTGCAGATTGAAGGATCCAAAGAGAAAACGTGGTGGGTATACTCTAGATTTTTTTTTTCTTGTAAAAACAGAGTTTTACCTTATCACCCTCTGTAAAGTGCTGTGCCATCACACAGCTCACAGCAAACACCAAATCCTGGGCTTAGGCAATTCTCTTGCCTCAGCCTCCAGAGTATATTGGACTACAGGTGCCCACCACAACACTTGGCTTTTTTTTTTTTTTTTTTTTTTGCAGTTTGACCACAGCTGGATTTGAACCCAGAACCCTCAGTATATAGGGCTGGCACCGTACCTATTGAGCCACAGGTGTTACCCTATACTCTGGATAATTTAGTGTACATATGAAAAGCCTGATTTGAGTCAAGAATTCACTATGTGGGCATTTTAGAGTAACTACAATATTCTATAATATGAAGTGTCAGAGTTATGTAAACTCTAGAGCCTTGACAAACAGAAGTTGTAGGAAAATAATTTTCCTATGAGAGAATAATGTCTCTAGTCTACATCTAATCTAGGGGAAAAGTTTCAACTCTAGATGTGTGGTCAAAAGTAAAAATGAGGGGAAAAACACACTACAATGGTTTGCTCCATTTATATATTGAGACAGAGTCTCATTTTGTTGCTGTCAGTAGAGTGACTTCCTGTTACAGCTCAGAACAATCTTCAAGCCTGTCATCAAGCGAACCTATTCCCTCAGCTGGGACTCCAGGCACCTATATAACATCTGGTTATTTTTATTCCTCAGAATTAGGGATCTCACTTGAGCTCAGGCTGGTCTCCAATTTAGAATCTCAGACAATCCAACTTACTGGGACTCCCAAAGTGCCAAGATGAGAGGCATGAAGCACCACAGCTGGCCACCAACCATAGTTTGAAAAATACCCCAACTTCAAGATCTGGAGTGGGTGGCTCACACCTATATTCCTAACACTCTGGGAATCAGAATCAGGTGGTCTAAAGTAACTGGGCACTGTGAGGGGGGGCACGTGAACTCCCACATGCTCAGGAGGCTGAGAAAATAGGATCTGGTGAGCCCAGGAGTTTGAGATTGTGGTTAGCTATGATGATGTCAGGGCACTTTACCTAGGGGGAAGGAGTCAGACTCTGTCTCAAGGAAAAAGAAAATGACAACTTCAGAAGGATGGAACAATGTCCCCTCCATGTCAATCCATGGTAGCCTGTGTGTGAGAAGGGAGAAAGGGTTGAATGTCTCTCAAGTACTCTCACAATCTGGGTACATCTTATGCTGTGAGCCTTTTGAGAACATCAAGTTTTGGAAAACATCATCAAGTAGCTTCATTGAAATATGTAGTTCACCTTTTGAAAGTGTACAATTCTGGCTTTCTTACTATAGTCACAGAATTGTACAGCTACCATTACAATCTAAGTTTAGAAGTTTGTCTTTCACCCCACACAAAGAATGTCAATACCTACTAGCGGACACTTCCATCTTCCTATCCAACCTCACCCATCTGCCCTCTATTCCTAGCAGAGAACTGACCTTGTCTAGATGTTTTCTTCTGAGTTCAGTCATTCTCTGTGTGGTCTTTTTTAAGTGGCCTTGTTCCCTTATCACAATCACTTTAAGGTTCATTCCTATTGTAAAATAAATGTACACTTCTTTCCTTTTGACGGTTGAAAAATATTCCATTTGTGAATACAGCACGTTATTTGTATCCAATCACCTGTAAATCCCTTTAGTAGTCCTGAAGATTTTTCCCTTCTCATCTAAGATTTTAAAAAGGTTTTATCAACAAGATACGTTGCCTCTGTGAAAAGCCTTTTCTGTGTCTTTTTAGGTGACCATGTGATTTTCTTGTTGATTCTATTAATGAAGTGTGTTCTATTAATTGATTTTCCCACATTGAGCTAGACTGGCAATCCTGGTAATAAATCCTATTTGGGATACATGTATAAAATATTTTTTATGCTACTGGACTTTCCTGTACCTGTACAGTATATCTCTTATAGATTTGATACTGTGTTTGCCCCTTTTCCCCAGAAATATACATTGGTACAACCATATTTCAAGAAAATGCAAGCTGTTAACTTCATGTTATACCCCTATTTTCATGCTTCTCAGCATCTGAGAGTACAGGCCCATGCCACCACTGGTGGGGAAGATTTACACTTATTCCTTGGACAAGTGGGGTCTCACTCTGTCACTCAGTATGGTCTGAAACCCTAGATCTTCCAGTTACCTTTCTGTCTTGGCCTCAGAAATTTCTGGGATTATAGGTGTGAGCTATGGTGTCCATTCATGATTATTTTTTGGTGAAGGTTTTTCTATATTTTTCTCATAGATAACAGCCCAAGGATTAAAAAATAACAACTCTAGCCACCTAGAGGAGTCACCTGAGCTGGAGTGAGCAGATGCTGGTCTGGCCCTGTCCACGCAGTGTCCCTTGTCAGTAGCACCTTGGAGCTGCCTGGCTGCTGAATGCTTCCTTCCCGGATGCTGTGGGACAGGCTCTGAGCTTAGTGCCTGGCTCAGGTCCCTCTAAGTAATGGCGGGGGCAACAGGGGCCTTGGGCCTCACAGAAATGGAGCAGCTGGAGGACAAGGCCGTGGTAGAAGGGAGGAGGATGGGGGCTAAACAGTTAGTGATGCTCAATGTGTATGACATGTACTGGATGAACGACTACACCTCATCCATAGGAATTGGAGTTTTTCATTCAGGAATTGAAGTATATGGCAGAGAATATGCTTATGGTGGCCACCCTTATGCCTTTTCTGGAATATTTGAAATTTCCCCAGGAAATGCTTCTGAACTAGGAGAAACATTTAAATTTAAAGAAGCTCTTGTTTTAGGGAGCACTGACTTCCTAGAAGATGACATAGGAAAAATTGTAGAAGATCTGGGAAAAGAATACACAGGAAATGCTTATCATTTGATGCATAAAAACTGTAATCACTTTTCTTCGGATTTATCAGAGATTCTTTGTGGGAAAGAGATTCCTCGCTGGATCAACCGACTTGCCTACCTCAGCTCCTGTATACCCTTTCTACAGAGCTGCCTCCCAAAGGAGTGGCTCACTCCCATCGCCCTGCAGTCTAGTGTCAGCCAAGAGCTCCAGGATGAACTGGAGGAAGCAGAGGATGCTGCTGCATCCACTTCCATGGTGAGCACTGCAGAAGGCTCCAGACCCGGGTGCCAGACTAAACTATAAATGTCTCCAAAGTCACACTTTCAGAAATGTCTCTGGCAGTTGAATATAAACAGGGAAGAGTAAACAGATTAAGTGTCCTTTGTATATTTTGTATGCAAAGATGGCTCTCGTCCAAATCCCAGTTTTTCAGCTCAGGATTATATTTGTAATTAAAAAAAAAAAAAACAACACTTGGAACAGCAGGGAGAACTTTGTATGAAGCTTCCCTCTGTTTTTTTTTTTAACCCACTTGTAAATTTACATTTACTTCTATTTTATACAAGCTCTGTTTAGTTATGTTTACAGTATTTTATATCACTCTTTACAAATCTTGCACGAACTCCTGCCACCATGAAAGAAAATCTTCATGTCTTCAAAACTTAGGCAGGTAATCTTTGTGCACTTCTGACAATTGCCAAAGCTACAGCATAAATAGTAGGCACATAAAAAGGTATGCACACAGTTAGTCATCATTACCTGCTCAGAATGTAGATTTGTTTTTGTTTTGTTAACATTGTGGACACCAGGATGCAGAGACCCAAACTGTCCAGAGCTGAAAAAGCACACACAGCCTGAGGGCTTGGAACCCTAAGTCCACTTCCTCTCCAAGCTCCTCCCACCCTGAGTAGCACATATCACAAGGTACCCATGGAGGATGAGTTTTACCCAAATATCTGTCCATCTAGGCAGTTGGTATATTGTCTTTCTGGTTTTGCTGCCTCTAGGTCTACAATTGAGATGTTTTGTTAAGATAATCTTGTAACTGACAAGTGTTTTTGCATGTTTTCCTGGAGGGGCTTCATTTTTTTTTTAATACACACTGATTTCCTCCCTGCACAATATTTTGTTGGTGGTATAGGAATATCCTAAGTGGTAGCCTCTGAGTAACAGTATAAGTTGACATTCAACTGCTTTTAAATCTTCAGGCTACCTTTTTTATACTAGACCTTTAAAAACAGAGTCTGAAGTAACATACCCCCAGAAGGTAATTGTTTCATATTTCACATTTTTTATGTACCATATCAAAAATAGTATGTTAGATTTTGTTTAAAAAAATAAAAAAAAACAGCTCTAATCAGTTATAATTCACACATTCCACACTTCACCCATTTTAATTATAGAGTTTAAGACTACACATTCAGGGATCTCTTGTACGTTTTGTTTGTTTGTTAGTAGAGAAGTTTCTCCTAAGATGTAGAAGAGAGAAATAAAAGAAATAAAGGGATGGAGGAAAGAAAAGAATGAAGAGAGTAAGTGATTGAGAGGGAGAGAATTGGGGTAAGGAAGGATAAAGTGAGGGAGTTGGGAAGGAAAGGAGAGAGGGAGAGACACAAAGCAAAGATAAAATGACAAAATTTGGTGGTGCACACCTATAATCCTAGCCCTCTGGCAGGCTGAGATGAGTGGAGTTTTTGAAGGAGGAAGTGCTGAGAACGAACCAACCAAGAGTCAGATACCCTCTCTACTAAAAAGTGAGCAATTATCTAGATATTGTGACAGGCACCTATATTCTTAGCCACATGAGAGTCTCAGGCAGGAATATTGCATGGATCCTGCAGATTGAGGTTGCTATGATGTAGGATGAGGCCATGGAAGATTAGCCTGGACCACATACAGAAACCATATATCAACAATACCCCCCACACACACACTTACACAGGCAAACGAACAAACCCACCAACAAACATTTTCATCAACTAAACAGACCAGAATTATGTTGATGGTTCAAGCAAAATGGACGTGCTTAAGATCTGTGAAGCTATGACCAAACTGAGCCTGTAGCCATTCATAATAAATTTGTAAGCCTCTTTCAAATGGATATCTTGAGGTAGGCGTCAAACACGTACTTGAAATAGCACCCCTCTGGCGGTGCCTGCTGGTCAGTGGGTGAGGCGCCCACCCTATATAAGGAGGGTGGTGAGTTCAGACCCAGCCCTGGCCAAACTGCAACAAAAAAATAGCTGGGCATTCTGGCAGCCTGTAGTTCCAGTTACTGGTGCCTGTAGTTCCAGTTACTCTGAAAGATGATGCAAAAGAATAGTCTAAGTCCAGGAGTTGGAGGTTGCTGTGAGCTGTGGTGCCACAGCACTCTACCAAGGGTGACAAAGTTAAATTCCGTGTCAAAAAAAAAAAAAAAAGAACTAACAGCATCCTACTTAAGTGTCTCCATGCGGTTTTATCAGCTGTGATGAAGTTTGAGCCACACTGCTGTACAAAAATCCCAACTGTTGTGTCAGCTTAGTGCTGGGAATCTTAACTGTCAATAGAATTAATAAGGCACAAATGGGAGATCACTTCTCTATCTGGCGATGGAGGACTAAAAAGTGTCCTGTATCAAACACTTGAGGGACCTCAGATGAAGTGACTAGAAAAGACCTCTTAGTATCTTTGACCCCAAGAATCCTGGATCACAGGCCATTACAGGATAAAGTCACTACATCGTAACCGTGGATGACATCATAATGAGTTTTGACCTGGGTTACCCAACTTTAAGCTTAACTTTATTCTTGCTAACATGTGTGGTGGCTGTCCAGGTTCATACTGTTACAAAAGAGTGGGGTTCTGTTCTCTACACTCAATACTTGCTCCCTAAAGTTTGTTTACATCTATGTCCAAGGGATTCAAAAACCCTTACTTTCCTTTTCACATCATGGATCTGTAAGCAAATGGAAGAGTGTGGTTTATACCCATGCTGCCTGGGGATGTTACAGACCAAGATCCAGAGCACAGACATCAGAATAGGATTCGACAGACCTGATAGGTATATCACAAAATTCTCAGATTTACTTTTTTTTTTTTTTAATAATTTTATTGAATCATAATTATGTACATTGGTGCAATCACAGGGCACGATTCATATACATTCAGAAATATTTTAATCATACTGTTACAGATATCCTTCATGGCATTTCCTTGATCACTATATA
>CAUYON010034102.1:0-17443 GCA_963573935.1 Arctocebus calabarensis
AGCCTTCCTCAGGGTGTCCAGAAGCCTCACGCTGTCTCCCTGTGTCCCCAAAGGGAAGTTTCTGGGCAGATCCCGCCTGGCAGAGATGCCTGAAGTCCTCTCTCCCCAGTCTCACTGTGCCCAGCCGCAAGGAAGCTGTTATTCGTCCGCCATCTTGCTCCGCCCTCGCTCTTTTGGATTCTTATAGGTGTGTGATGAGACAGGGAGAACAAATATTTCCTTCCCATTGATCAAATTAGCAAACTAAAGCACAGGGCATGAAAATGTGCTTTGTAAATTAGGAGCAACAGTGATATTGGAATTATTGTCTAACTATGTAGGATGATTTCACTTGATGTTGTTGGATTTAATTTTTACACCTATAAAACCAGCTCTCTGGCCTAGAAGATGTCTAAGGTACTTTTATCCCTTTGAAAGAATCATTCTATACTTTTCCATACCTCAGTTACTCTCTGTCTCCTTACATGCATTTCCACATTCTAGGGATGGGTGGGGTTTTAGTGCACACTATTACTGAATTTCTCCAAAGAACTTTGTTTAGAGTAAGTATAGACATGAAAGAGAAACCACACTTCAGCATTTGGCTTCAGCCTTTCCCTTCTCTTCTTGGGGATGCATTTCCACATCCCTCACCAGTCTTGTTCACATTGTGGGTAGAAGAAGGAAGAAGAGGCAGAGAGCCTGGAGAGAACAAGAATGAACCAAGGTTAGAAGACCATGTGGTGACCCAAAGTCCCACTTTGACTATGACTATAGGATTTCCCAGGATGTGGGACTTCCAGTACTTAATCCAGGCAAGCTCTGGGCAATTTGGAATAGTTGGTCTCCCAGCAGCCCAAAAAGAGACTGGGAGAAAGGGGCAAGTGGCCTCCTCTCTCCCTGGCTCCTCTTCTCTGTCAGAAGGAGATGATTTTCTATCTCCTAAGTTGGTCAGAAAGGTATGACCAACCTAAATGTCCGAGAGATGTGGCCATGACATCCTCCTGTCTTAATAAGACTGATCCCTGAGATAGCCTGCAGATATCTACCATGAGGTGACTGGTCCCCAGAACTCCAGAGCCCCCATCAATTAACTAGAACACACTGGTTGCAACTGAGCCTGCTCAGTTCCATATGCCAGAGAGAGTCGTTATGTGAGCACATGGAGAATAGAGGTGGCCAGGGATAGATAAGGACCTACTTTCAGCCACGATTGGTCATATTTTGTATTATTTGATTAAGTCTGGTAGAGAAGGAAACTCAAGATGAGGAGGCAGGCAGGTGGGAGGGGAATTACTAGTCACCCTCTCTGTCCAGGCTGATAGGAAACTGACTTTGGCATTAAACAGAAGGACAGGGAAACTGATCATGTTCTAGGAGCTCTTGGTTTCCTGTTAACCTCATAGTTCTTTGCAAATCTGAACACAAGAATAGAGAGGGTATGGAAAACAGAGAAAGAATCATGGAACTACTTTCATATATGGATATGTGCAAGCGTCTACAACTCTACTTTGTGAAACCAGCTACCAAACTAAGATTGCTCTTATAGTATGAAGTTTAACTACAAAAGGCAAGATAAGGGAGTAGTTAGAGCATTTAGGTTGTAGTCTTTATTCATTTATTTAATAAGTATTTTTCACCACTTTCTAGGGGTAGGTTATAGCAAGATAGCCCCTAACTGCTAAGAAACCTGTGGTCTCATCCAGAAGATGATAGGGACCAGTTAATATATTTCTTTTTCTTTTTTCTTTTTTTTAGACAGAGTCTCATTGTGTCACCCTCAGTTGAGTGCTGTGGGGTCACAGCTCACAGCAACCTCAAACTCATGGGCTTAAGCAATTCTCTTGCCTCAGCCTCCCAAGTAGCTGGGACTACAGGTGCCTGCCACAACACCCCGGATATATTTTTGGTGTAGTTGTCATTGTTGTTTGGCAGCCCCAGGCTGGGTTTGAACCCACCAGCTTCAGTGTATGTGGCTGGCACCCTAGCCACTGAGCTACAGGCTCTGAGCCTAGTTAATATATTTTGCCATTGACTCTCTAGCAGTATCTTTAGATCACAAGAGCAGCCCAGGAACTGCTTACAGAAAACAGATAAAACTTTTAGAGAAGAGGAGGACTCAAAGCAGAAAATCAATCCTTAGAGGTCATGCCAGGATGACATAAATGTAATGTTTGTGAACAGGTCAAACCTGTTTTAGAATATTGCTAGCATGAAGTGAATTTAGGTTGGCTACACTGATAAGCATAGTCAGCAATGGTGTCCCATCACTGTTTGTAAGATTTTGATGTAACCTGTGTTAGTCAGGTTTTGGAGAGATTCTATCCAGTTGCTGGCAGAATGCCTGGTCCCTTCTAATAAGAGTTAAATCCTGATCACATCACAACCCTTTGGTTTCCTTACCTACTTTCCTGCTCTGCCCTGCTTTGCCCAATTCACTCAGAGTATTTACTGAGTTGAAAGTCCTTGAAAAGCTTAAAAGATTTTTAAAAATCTTTTTTAGGGTGCATAGAAATGAAAAATAGGGAAAAACCACTAATTCTCCCTTGTAAGAGAAAAAACCAAAAAGAATTACCTTCTCCCTTCTTAGGTCATTTTCTGTAGAAACCTGAAAGTGCCACTTCCTTCTCTGAGATGCAAATCTATTTAAAAGCTATTTGCCAGTTTGACCACCCAGGACTATCTTTGCAAGCCCCTGCCAGCCAGCTCTTTGAAATGGGAGTATCAGGAAGACAGACTACTCCCTTCCAGTCTGAAAATAGGAGCATAATTTAGTACCTGTAACTTTCATCAAGCACCTCTCTCCACATTGCAAACCTTCCACTCATCATAAAAACATGGAAGTTTCTTTTCCTCTGGAAAAAAGGGCAATTAGCTAACACAGATGGCTATCATGTGAATTTAGGAGAAATCAAATGTGACAAATGGCGCTGTTGAATCTGTTTAATTGAAGACTGGTTATGGTTTGTCTTGAGATGTGTGTGCATTGGGCTGTGTCTGCCCGGCTACATAATAAGGTGTGATCTCTGAGCTGATTCTTTGTGATACAGACCACATTCTGGTTTGGTGCATATTCAATAATTTTTTCTCATACATATATATTATTTATTATATATGCACATATATAGTCCATATATAAATGCACAAACATCTTAAAAGATTCAGACACATTATAAGGATTATTTCTAGGGGATAGGGTGCTAAATAATTTTGTTCTTGTCTTCTTTCTCATCTATAATCTTCTATAATCTTATTTTTCTATGGTTAGCATGTTTTGCTCGAGCAATTCTTTTAAAATAAGAAAAGGATCCAGATCACACCTCTAACCCCAGTTAGGCAAGCACTTTGATTTTCTGGCCTGGAGGCTGGGAAAGCAGAGTGCTGAGCCCCTTGCAGACTCAGACTTGTTCCTTCTGGTGTTCAGTTGGTGCTGACTTCTATTTCCCAGGTCTCAGAGTTTTGTAAGACCACTTCAAGGAAGAGTGAGAGGTCAAGGCTAGGCAAGGAGCAGGCCTTAGAGAAGGGCGATGGGGGTGGGAAGGCAGAGCATAGGTGGTGCCTTCCTGACAGTGTCCACTGCCTAGACACCCAGCTGCCCCATGGCCTAGCACAGGGAAGGGGTTTGGGGGTCAGACAGAGCATTTCTTGACTGTGTGATTGGGATAAGTCAGGTTCTTGGGGTTTCAGTTCCCTACCACTGGGCTCCAGGGATTCTGCTGACAGGCAGGGAGCAGCCACCCTCTTTGGCCAATTGTTGCGGCCCATTGGGTCCCTCCTGTGCACCACCACCACACAGTGCAGTGATGGCAGCAGCAGAGAAAAACAATGCCTGTTTGGCACACAAGCCATGGAATCAGGGACTTTCATGTAGGAAGGGAGCTCAGAAGTATCCCTGAACTTACTCAGGACAATGAATGCTTATTTAGCACCTACCTGCCCTGGGGAAGCTTAAAATCAAGTAGGGGAGACAATGTGTAAGCAGACCATTTCAACAGGTCATGGGAGGGGCCATAGCAGAATCTGTAGGGACTGGCATGAGCACAGCACAGAGGTAGGGCAAGGAGGGGTTAGGGAAGCCTTCCTGGAGGCGGTGACTCTTGAGTTGAGTCTTTGATGAAGAGTAGAGGTTAGTCAAGGGGAAGGAGAGGGCAATTGAGGCAAAGGTACAGGGATGGTGTAGAATTTATATAGCGGAAATACCATTCCAAGGGTAGAGAGAACACTCTACCTGCTTCTGTAGGATGGACTGAAGGGGACAAGAGAGGACCTTGAGGGCCAGAGTGGAGGCCATGGAGGCCTGACCCAGGGCAGAGCACAGGATGGGGAGAAGCATATGCAATTAAAGAGATGTAAAAAGCTAACACTGGCAGGACTCAGTGAGTGGACAACTAGGGTGAGCCCAGACTTCCAGTTTCAGTAGCAGGGTGGAAGCCAAACCCAACTTGGCTGGAGGGAATGGGAAGGGCTTCCAGGGTCCAATTTCGGGAGGAGCAGGAGGAAGGGTACAGAGAAAGGAGGAGGCAAGATGCTAGGGGTGCCAGGGGCAGGGCAAGAAGGAAATTCTATGAAGAGAAGGGATAGGAATCAAGGCGAGGATGGTGACCAGCACCCCAGAATAACAACTGGCCCACTTTCCTCCTCCGGATGCTTCTCTACACCACTAGTAAATTCCAGAAGGGAAAGGACGGTGTCTTGCCTCTGAGGGGCCAGGACTTCAGCTGCAGACCACAAAGGTCACAGGGACTCTGGGAATCCTGGGAGATGCCAGGTTAGCAGGTGCCTTGGGGCCAGACACAGGCTCCTCCCTGGCATTCTAAGGCTGTGTAGCCTTGGGCAACTTAATTCACCTCTCTGAGTCTCAGTGATAGCTGAGAACTGCTTCATTGTCCAGCCTTGAGGCCAGCACTGCATGAGCTAATAATGATGTATGTGAACTGCTGAGCGCTTTTACCTGGCAAACAGTAGGTGCTCAGGAAGTGCCTGCAATTGTTACAATGTTCATAAGTCAGAATGATCTTTCTCTGGCCTTGAAACCAGTAGGAGACATCAGACCCAAGAGGCAAGATGATACGAGGAGCTTTTAGGAATTAGCTGTATTCAGAATTTGTGGTATACAATACTCCAGTGAATGCTGTCCTAGAGGAGTTGGCAGAATTTATAAGGATTCTAAAGAATCATTGCAACAACCACTGCCCTCGGCTTCGAGAAAAATAAAACCTTGGTAAGAAACACCATTCATTCTTTGAAAGGTAGAAGGAAGCAATTGTGGGACTGAGATGCAAGCTAAGACCACCCACCACCCCAGCCCTTTGCAAAAATCCCAGGCAAGCTGGAAGCCCCAGGGCTGGAATCCCTCCCAGTGTGGCTAGATAAAGTCTAGCCCCTTAGCTCTGCACTTGCTACCCAAGACCCCTCTTAGGCACTGGCAGCTCCTCTTGGCACATGTCCTGCTTCAGCAAGAATGGACAGTGGACTTATTCACCACCAAGCAATGCAGTAGCCCACTGTTGAGACTCTCTGCTTGCAATGCCCTTCCTGCTACCACCTATTGGGGAACTCCTACATTACTTTCAAGACCAAGCTCTCTGCAGCCCAGAGAGCACAGTTTTCCTCAGCACTTAGGACTCCGGATGGCAGGCGCTTGTATCAGCTCTGACCAACCCCACCTTAGGCTGAGGGCCTTGAGGAGAGAGCTAGGCCCATGCTGGACTTATCTCCCTCTTCCCAAGTGCAAACCCGGTGGGTGTGTGGAGAAGAAAAAAAGAAAAATGAGGGGAAGGGAAGGAGGAGAAAGGCAAGAATGGAGAAAGGGAGATAAGAAAGAAGAAAGAAAGGGAGAAAGGGTGGACCCATCCCCAGATAATATAAAGGGTCTAAAATACCAAGTTTCAATGTTCTTGTCTGTATAAATGGGAAAACCGAACCCACTTCTCCAAGCTGTTAAAGATTAAATGGAGCAGGCTGGATTCAGTAGCTCATGGATATAACCCTAGTACTCTGGTAAGCTGAGGCAGGAAAATCCCTTGAACTCAGGAGTTTGAGATCAGCCTGAGGAAGAGTGAGACTCCATCTCTGCTAAAAATAGAAAAATTAGCCAGGCGTTGTGGTGGGTGCCGATAGTTTCAGCTACTCAATGCATATTATTCAATGATTAAACTGCTTTCTCTTCTACCTTTGAAAGAGGTTTTCTTGGCTGGCAGGAGAATGTTTTTAATTATTTTACCCATAAGATTCTTAGACATTTGTTATGATGTGATGCTAACCCACCACCTCTACCCACTTCAAATGTCAACAGAGAGGACTATGAGGACTCCTGGGATAGGACTGGCATTGGCCTAAGCCCACGTGTGTTCCTGATCTCATAGCTGCTTTCTCTCGCTGCTTTAGCCTTAACTGTGCAATCAGTTAAAAATAGAGGTGTTTTTGCCACACTCCCAACACTCAAATGGATAAACTGACACATAAACTCCACTGTGTCCCCACAGAGAGGCTCTGTCACATGGCGGAGAAAGGACAGCAGCACACCAGCCCAGAATTAAACCCCGAGAGGGGCTAGTCCAGGCCCTCTGTGGACTGGTCCTGCCTTCCTGGGCCTAGTTAGCAGGAACATTATAGAAGCAGAATTTTTGAGAAGGGGCCTGGGGTTGTCAGAAGGAGCAGGTGATCCAGATATGGGTGCAGAGGGCCAGGCAGTTTTTGCCTGAACTTTCCAGTCACAAGAGTGTATTTCTGAGCCTGAGGATGGGGATCTGTCATTCTCTTCATATGCTTATCCTCCAAACATTGCTTGCTTTAAACAGTCATAAAAAGGAAATAGGAGGCGACACGATGGCTCAGGGCAGGCTGCGGAGAGGAAGTGACTGCTGAGGCTCAGACAGTGCACCCAGCTGGCTTTCAGGGTTCTGTTTTTATCTGACCCCAAGACAACTCTGCAGGAAGTGGACCACTGTCTGTAATGCTCATGTTCCTTCTTTTCCCATGGTGAAGCTTTCACACTTTCCACCCCAGCTAGCGGCTGCTCTTTAACTGCATCTGCTCAGTGTCACCGGGACTGGTGAGCTGCCTTCCCCAGACCAGGGTTCTGTGTCTGCTGCCACTCACCTTCCAGAAAGAGCACCAGCCTACCAAGCCTCGCTGACCAAGAGGACGGGCCTGACAGCCACTCCTGGTAAGGAGAAGTAGTTTATGCTCACAGAAGCTGTGGGAGCTGGAGGGACCACGGTCTGGCCGCAGCTGCTGATTCCTGATGTGACCTCACACAGTTGCCAGTTTTTGGGACTCTGGTCCCTCCAAGTCTTTTCTAGGCATTATCAGCCCCCTTAGTATTTTGTCTGTGACTCATTTTAGCATCCCCATTAGTATCTTTTCTGACCCCCCCGTGGACACTTTCTTATTAGTTAGTACCTGCCAGAAATCTAACCCCCAAAGCAGTCTGAATTATTGAGAACTACTGCTGCTGCCCTTGACTGGCTGTTCTGACAGCCGTATTGCTGCATCTTGGTTCTCATCTGACTGAGAACCAAGTCAAGTAAAAGCACCAAGATGTTTTAAACTGGATTGGTTCAATTCAGAACCACTTCTTTCCTCTACTATTTTATTTTATTTTATTTTTATTGTTGGGGATTCATTGAGGGTATAAGAAACCAGGTTACACTGATTTCATTTGTTAGGTAAAGTCCCTCTTTTTTTTTTTTTAATTAAGTCATTTGTACATAGATCATTTATGCCATTATGAGATTCAATGTGTTGATTATTTGTACAAATTAGAGTGCTTACATCCTACTAATCAACATAGCTTTCACCTCATTTACCCAATTGTAGCGTTAAGACATTTGTGTTCTACAGATGATAGATACAACTTGTACTTGCAATATGCTCCATAGGTGTGGTCCTCCTACTAACCCTCCCTCTGTCAACCCACCCTCTCCTTCCCTTTTCCTCCTCCATCCTAGGTTATAGTTGTGTTTCATTTTTCATATGCAAGTGTGAGTGATTATAAATTGGTTTCACAGTAGTACTGGGTACATTGGATATTTTTGTTTCCATTCCTGAGAATGGAAAAAATATTTTCCAGCTCCATGCATGTAAACATAAAAGAGGTAAAGTCTCCATATTTTTAATGCTGCATAGTATTCCATGGTATACATATACCACAATTTATTAATCCATTCATGGGTCGATAGGCACTTGGACTTCTTCCATGACTTGGCAATTATGAATTGAGCTGCAATGAACAATCTGGTGCAAATATCTTTATTGCCAAATGATTTTTGGTCCTTTGTATATACACCTAGAAGAGGAATTGCAGGATCAAATGGCAGGTCTACATTTAGATCCCTGAGTGTTCTCCAAACTTCCTTCCAAATGGAACATATTAGCTGGCATTCCCACCAGCAGTGCAGAAGTGTTCCTTTTTCTCCACAATCATGCCAACATCTGTAGTTTTGGGATTTTGTGATGTGGGCTACTTTTACTGGTGTTAGATGGTATCTCAGAGTGGTTTTGGTTTGCATTTTTCTGATGATTGAAGATGATGAGCATTTTTTCATGTGTCTGTAGACCATACACCTATCTTCTTCAGAGAAGCTTCTTTTCATGTCTCTTCCCCACAATGAAATGGGATCACTTGTCTTTTTCCTAGTAATAAGTTTGAGTTCTCTGTGGATTCTGGTTATAAGACCTTTGTTGGAGCTATAACTTGCGAAAATCCTCTCCCATTCTGAGGGCTATCTGTTTGCTTTACTTAGTATGTCCTTAGCAGTGCAGAAGCTTTTTAACCTGATCAGATCTCAGTAATGTATTTTTGATATTGCTTCAAGTGCCTGGGGTGTCCTCATAAAGTATTCTCCCAAGCCAATTTTTTCAAGTGTTTCCCCTGCATTCTCTCTACAAATTTTTATAGTTTCATGTCTTAGGTTTAAGTCCTTTAACCAGTGAGAGTCAATTTTTGTTAGAGGAGAAAGGTGTTGGTCCAATTTCAATCTTCTACAGATCGCCAGCCAATTCAACCAGCACCATTTGTTGAATAGGGAATCTTTGTCCCAATTTATATTTTTGATAGGCTTATCAAAGATCAAATGACAATAAGTGTCTGGGTTCACCTGTTTGTCTTCAGTTCTGTTCCATACAACTACCTCTCTATTTTTGTGCCAGTACCATGCTGTTTTGATCACTATCAATTTATAGTATAGTCTGAAGTCTGGAAGCATGATTCCTCCCAATTTGTTTTTATTTCTTAGTGACGTCTTGGCTATTTGAGGTTTTTTCTGTTTCCATATAAAATGAAGTACTAATTTTTCCAGATCTTTAAAGTATGCCAAAGGTGCTTTCATAGGGATTGCATTAAATCTGTAGATTGCTTTAGGTAGTATAGACATTTTAACAATGTTGATTCTTCCCAGCCATGGGCATGGTATATTTTTCCATTTGTTGACATCTTTGGCTATTTCTTTTCTCCGAGCTTCATAGTTCTCTTTATAGAGATCTTTCACATCCTTAGTTAGATACACTACCAGATATTTCACCTTCTTTGGCATTATTGTAAAGGGAATAGAGTCCTTGATTGTTTTTTCCCCTTTACTATTGTTGGTATATATAAAGGCTACAGATTTATGAGTGTTAATTTTGAAGACATTGCTGTATTCCTTGATCACGTCTAGGAGTTTTGTAGTTGAATCCCTGGAGTTTTCAAGATATATAATCATATCGTCTCCGAAGAGTGACAGTTTGATCTCCTCTGGGCTTATTTGGATACCCTTGATTGCCTTCTCTTGCCTGATTGCTGGGGTTAAGACTTCCATTACAATGTTAAAAAGCAGTGGAGACAGTGGGCATCCTTGCCCAGTTCCTGATCTGCGTGGAAATGATTTCAATTTAAATCCATTCAATATGATATTGGTTATGGGTTTGCTGTAGATGGCCTCTATCAGTTTAAGAAATGTTCCTTGTATACCTATTTTTTTTAGCTTTCTGATCAAGAAATGATGCTGGATATTATCAAAAGCTCTTTTTGCATCAATTGAGAGAATCATGGTCATTTGTTTTTTAATTTGTTTTATTTGTTTATGATATATTATATTTATGGATTTACATGTATTGAACTATCCTTGGAACTCTGGGATGAAACCCATCTGGTTGTGATGTATAATTTGTTTGATGTGTTGTTGGATTCTGTTTACTAGGATCTTATTGACTATTTTTGCATCAATATTCATTAGAGATATTGGTCTATAGTTTTCTTTTCTTGTTGGGTCTTTTCCTGGTTTGGATATCAGAGTGATATTTGCTTCATAGAATGTGTTGGGAAGTATTCTTTCTTTTTCTATGTTTTGGAAAAGGTTAAGTAATATAGGTACTAGTTCCTCTTTAAAGTTTCGGTAGAATTCTGATGTGAAGCCATCTGGTCCTGGGCTTTTCCTTTTGGGGAGATTTCTTATAGTTGATGCTATTTCAGGACTTGTTATAGGCTTGTTCAACATTTCTACTTCTTTCTGGCTAAGTCTAGGAGGGTGGAATGTTTCCAAGAATTGATCTATTTCCTTCAGATTTTCATACTTCTGAGAATAGAGTTTTATGTAATACTCATTAAGGATTTGTTGAATTTCTGAGGAGTCTGTTGTTACTCAGCTTTTATCATATCTGATTGATGAAATTAGGGATTTTACTCTTCTACTTGTGGTTAAGTTAGTTAAAGGTTTATCTATTTTATTGATATTTTCAAAAACCATCTTTTTGATTGGTTGATCTGTTGTATGATTCTTTTGTTTTTAATTTCACTTAGTTCTGCTGTAATTTTAGTTATTTCTTTTATTCTGCTAGGTTTAGGGTTGGAATGTTCTTCCTTTTCCAGTTGCTTGAGATGTCCCATTACATTGTTGACTTCTTCTCTTTCCGTTCTTTTGAGGAAGGCTTGCAACACTGTAAATTTTCCTCTTAGGACTGCCTTTGCGGTATCCCAGTGATTCTGATAGTTTGTGTCTTCATTATCATTTTGTTCCAAAAATTTGGTAATTTCCTTCTTAATCTCATCTATGACCCAGGTATCATTCAGCATGAGGTTATTTAGTTTCCATGTTTTTATATGCGTATACAGATTCCTGTTGTTACTGAGTTCAACTTTTATTCCATGATGGTCTGAGAAAATACAAGGAATGATTTCTATTCTTTTAAATTTGCTGAGGTTGGACTTGTGACCTAAGATGTGATCAATTTTGGAGGATGATCAATGGGCTAAGGAGAAGAATGTGTATTCAGTTTTTAAATTCCCTCTTATAATTTGTGTCTTGCCCCTAAAACGTGTGTCACACACCAAGACCCTACCCTCTTCCCTCCTTCCCTCTCTCTCCTCTTCCTCATCCCCAACCCCCACCCTCCGTCTCTCTCTGCTCTCCTCGTCCACCCCCCCCCACTGTGTACTAGGTCATTAATTGTCCTTATATCAAAATTGAATACATAGGATTCATGCTTCTCCATTCTTGTGATACTTTACTGAGAATAATGTGTTCCACTTCCATCCATGTTAATACAAAGAATGTAAAGTCTCTATCTTTTATAATGGCTGACTAATATTCCACAGTATACATATACCACAGCTTGTTAATCCATTCCTGGGTGGGTGGGCATCTAAGCTGTTTCCACATTTTGGTGAATGTAAATTGAGCTGCAATAAACAGTCTACTGCAAGTATCCTTATGGTAAAAGGATTTTTCCTTCTGGGTAGATACCCAGTAATGGGATTGCAGGATCAAATGGGAGGTCTAGCTCGAGTTCTTTGAGGGTTCTCCATACTTCCTTCCAAAAAGGTTATATTTGTTTGTAGTCCCACTAGCAGAGTAAAAGTGTTTCTTTCTCTCCACATCCACACCAGGGTCTGCAGTTTTGAGATTTTCTGATGTGAGTCATTCTTCATGGGGTTAGGTGATATCTCAGGGTGGTTTTGATTTACATTTCTCTGATAATTAGGGATGATGAGTATTTTTTTCATATGTTTGCTAGCCATTCATCTGTCTTCTTGAGAGAAGCTTCTATTTATGTCTCTTGCCCATTGATATATGGGGTAGTTGGCTTTTTTCATGTGGATTAATTTGAATTCTCCACAGATCCTAGTCATCAAACTTTTGTCTGATTCAAAATATGCAAATATCCTTTCCCATTGTATAGGTTGTCTATTTGGTTTGGTTGTTGTCTCCTTAGCTGTATAGAAGCTTTTCAGTTTAATTAATTCCCACTTATTTATTTTTGTTGTTGTTGCAATTGCCACTGAAGTCTTCTTCATTAAGTCTTTTCCCAGGCTGATATATTCCAGTGTTTTTCCTATGTTTTCTTTGAGGATTTTTATTGTTTTTTGCCTTGAAATGTTGTAACTGTAGCCACCTGTAAGGAAACATGGACCTCACTTTAGGTTCAAATTAGATGATGATTTATTATACCTGCACAGGCAGGTTGCTGCCCCAAAGGGCAAGTGACCTCAAAGAGAAAAGCAGGCAGCCTCTTATACCTTTTTTTGTTGCTGATGTGACAAAGCAAGCATGTACAAAAGCGGAATGTGGCCGGTTACAGGGTGGGGTTACAGTCAGGTAGTTGGCTCAAGGGGTTACATCGAGCTGGTTAGCTTGGGGTGGGGCTACAGTCAGGGGCTGGCACAGGGGTTACGTTGTGGTGCTTGGCACGAGGATAAACTTGGCTTGGGAGACTCAGTAGTTTCAGAAACTCTGAGTAAGTTTCTACTATTGGTTAGCTGGCTAGGGAGTCAGAGAACTCGGAGAACTTCCTCATTAGAAACCTGTTCTCACAATTAAACTAATGAGTGGAGGGTGTTTGAGATGAACGGGGACTCAGGCTGAAACAGTTAGGGGCCTTTAGGACTCTTCTTGCCAGGTCAGTTACTATAAAATTTAAGTTTTTCATTCATCTTGAATCAATTTTTGTGAGTGGAGAATTGTGCAGGTCCAGTTTTGGTCTTTTACATGTGGATATCCAGTTATCCAAGCACCATTTATTGAATAGGGAGTCTTTCCCCCTGTATATGTTCTTGTTTGGTTTATTGAAGATTAGGTGGCTGTATGATGTTAGTTTCATTTCCTGATTTTCTAGTCAATTCCAAATGTCTATGTCTCTATTTTTGTCCCAGTACCATGCTGTTTTGACCACTATCTCCTTGTAGTACAGTCTAAAATCTGGCATGCTAATGCCCCCGGCCTTATTTTTATTACTAAGAACTGCCTTAGTTATACAGGATTTTTTCTGGTTCCATACAAAACAAAGAATTATTTTTTTTAAGTCTTGAAAGTATGATGTTGGTATTTTGATAGGGATGGCATTGACTCTGTAGATTGCTTTGGCAAGTATAGACATTTTATCAATGTTGATTCTTCCCAGCCATGAGCATGGTATGTTTTTCCATTTGTTAATATCCTCTGCTATTTCTTTTCTTTGCTAGTTTATTTATTTATTTTTTTTTTTTGAGACAGAGCCTCAAGCTGTTGCCCTGGGTAGAGTGTCGTGGCATTACAGCTCACAACAACCTCTATTCCTGGGCTCAAGTGAGTCTCCTGCCTCTGCCTCCCAAGTAACTGGGACTACAGGCGCCGGCCCTTGGTTGGCAGGCCCAGGCTGGATTCGAACCCGCCAGCTCAGGTTTACATGGCTGGCGCCTTAGCCCACTTAGCCACAGGCGCCGAGCCTGCTAGTTCATTTTTGAATACTGTTTTTTAAAATGCATTCAACGTTTTGCAATACAATTCTCTGTGTTGGTTTTAGGGCAGGCTTCCAGGCTGTCTGCATTAATTTGAGTCCTGACCATGGGGTGGCAGCATTTAATGGTGTTCCAAGAGGCTTTTTAACTTATCTGAAGTGGTCTTTCCCCACCACCCTGTGGAATCAAAGAAAATACACAGGCAAAAGGAGCTATTTTATGATATT
Source organism: Arctocebus calabarensis (assembly GCA_963573935.1). NCBI lineage: Eukaryota > Metazoa > Chordata > Mammalia > Primates > Lorisidae > Arctocebus > Arctocebus calabarensis. The sequence continues at coordinate 13,900 of CAUYON010034102.1, forward strand.
GGCTCCGTAACAAATATATGACTTCGGCAGATCATCTGATGCTGTTTTCTAGTATAGTAATAGAAATTTTATCCCTAGCCCTTGGCAACTGCTGATACATTTCCTATCTACTTTCAAGTAAATGGAATAATACAAACAAAGAGAATAATAATTTAAAAAAAAAAAGAAAGAAAATGTAATACCAATCTTGAATGTATTATAAGGCATTTAGGAGAACAATTAAAATAATGAACATGAAAAAACTTTGAAAACTATAAAAGGCTGCATGGAAAGTTTTCCAGCTGGTGAAGTTCATCAGAAGTACAGCACCATGTCAGTGGGTTGATTCCAGGCCTTAGAAAACATCATCCAGAGTAGAAAAGATGTCAGAGATTGGGGCACTTTTAGCAAAAGCCAGGGTATAGTTTACTAGAGATAAGAACAGTGCATGGGAGGTGGTTGTAGTGCCAGTGCCCTTCTCTGGGCTGAGGGAAAACAGAAAAAGGAGGGAAGGGGAAGGGGAGAAGAGGAGATGGAAAGGGTTGAGGGGGAGGGGGTGAAGAAGCTATCATAATGTGTTTTGATAACGTGAAAATGGACGGTTTTTCCAAAGAGGGCCAGGAAAATCCACTGAAAGAATAGAAAAATGTACAAAGGACAGAAATAGCAGAACCAACTTAAATAGCAGATAAAGTATGAGAACTATTTTAATTCAATAGTAATCAGTAAAATACAAGTTTGAACCAATTAAGATCCTTATTTATGCACATAAAGGTGACAAGAAATTAAAAGTGTGGTTTCACCAAATACCTGTGAAGATTTCGGAAATTTTTCTTCTTCTCCTCCTCTTCCTCTCCTCCTCCTCCTCCTCCTCCTCCTCCTCCTTCTTCTTCGTCTTCTTCTTCTTCCTCCTCTTTAAATCCTATTATTGGTTAGATTTTATTCCTTATAGAGTTTGGAAATTCTTACACGTAGATGGTGCGAACATGAGTTAGCACAACCCCCTTGGAGTCATATGTGGCACTATCTAGGTCAAGTGGGAGATGTATATCCCAGATAAGCCGCTGTGCAATGCTGGATTTTGTTGCACTGAATAGGAGATGAGTTTATCTTGAATTAGTCCTGAACATGATGCTTTCTCTTCAACTGCTGCTTCACCTTCTCTCCACCACTTCTGGGGGTGAAGGCAGTCATGCTTCATCCTGTCCCCTTGCACTACTTCCTCTCATGCCAGTAACTGGAGCTCCCAACCTCCATTGGGAAGTACATTGTACTTTCCTCTTTGTCACTTTGTCCTCTGAGTCCATCTGACACAAAGAGTCTCTGGGACTGGAAATTCCCAGTACTTCAAACAAAACAATGTCATTGACTACAAGGCAATTGTTTTTTCTCCATTTTGGCAAGTTCCCCTAGTTTGTTTCCAATTTTTTTTTAATCTCCCACTCTTGTTCCATGGAAGAATGCTTTCTTAATTTCTAGCCTACAAGTTGAGAGGAGATAATCCAAACATTTCCTCCTTTTCTGTAAGCTGAGAAGAAGAAAGGCAGCAGGGCATTGTGTTAGTATAACCTGGCATTGCTTAAAATTATTTGTAGATGTTTGAAAATAAAAATATGTTAGAAAATTGGAAATGGAAGTGGTACATGTAAGGGTAATAACTCTTAGGTACCCGAATTTTGCTGCTCACAGGCCCTACCAGCTCCCACATGGACACCTGTTTTTTATCTTTTTCCCGATTTTTCTTCCAGAAGAGAATGGAAGGGCTCCAGAAGAATAGTTATGGAACGCTGGCTGAAGGTAAGAAAACTGTGATGTTCTCAAGAGCTCCAACCACTCAGAGAGAGTCACAATTCTCTCCCTTCCTATTCCCTACCTCAAACACAGTGGCAGGAACCCAGTTACTTTCAACCAAAGAAGAAAAGAGAAACTATCACTGGGCTTTACCTTCCTAATCCTCTTGTGTTCCACCACACCATTGTCATCACACACAAATCTGCACACACATGTCCCCTCTCTCCCAGCACAGGGTACAAGGGAAACAGAAATAAAATTGAAGTCAAAGGTCAGAGGGTCCAGAGCCCAGTCATGAATGTGGTTTCTCTGTCCTTAAGTGCTCTCAGCTGAAAGGAGGGGAAGTCCTCCATCGAGGTTCAGCCATGGTGTTTGCTACAAAGTGCCACAGAATACTTAGGCAAAGGAAGAACCAACACAGAGGAGGAGGGATAAAATAATCAGTTCTTAGTAGCCTAAAATGCACTTAGAATGCATGTGAGCTTATAGAAATGCATGTAGCAACTCTAGAAATCTTCAGATTCTCCCTGTCTCTGTACCTTGCAGATTCTAACTCTTGGCTCAGTGTGGACAACTCCATCACCACTATTGTTACAATTTCTGCTCTTTAATCAACAAAATATATGATCTTTCCAACACATGAGCTCTAATGGTCTAATCATATGCCCTCTTCAGCCATCCGCCCTAGCGTCATGTCCTAAATGTTGTCCTAACATTAACTGAGACTCCATCATTTCAACTCTAGCATGCCACTTCCCATCCACAGAGCACAGGTCCAAGGACACACAGCTGGCCATTGATGTGGGGGGGGGGCTTGTCACTGTAGCTTTGTGACCCCCTTACCATCATACCAGGGTAAATGTGCTGGGCACATCAATACAAGTGTGCCAGGGAATTTGTGGGTGGGAGAAAGTTAATCCTATATTCTTACTTCTCATCTTCTCAGAACATTTACTTAGTAAACAGTTCTCTGTGGAGCTGGACTGAGCACCACACAGGGGAAAGCACCCTGAACACTTTCCTTTCAGAATAACTCTGTTTGTCACGATGTAGATGAAATGCTCACACACCTGCCTAGTGTGACTCCTGTCTATGGATCAAAGCATGGGCTGCCAACAGGGCCTTCCTATATCCAAGAACCATTTTTCTGTGCAACTAAATATGCCTGCCATTCTGGGAAGGAGGGCCATGGCTTTTACCAGATACCCAGAGGTTCCTTGACTTCACAGTGTTAGGAATCACTAACTTAGCAAGACACAAAATCTTCTTCTTTTTTAATAGGTAGAATAGAAGATAACTGGTATACAACATCACCCTCATTAAGGATGATCCTGGTGGGCAAAACAGGCTGTGGGAAGAGCGCCACAGGGAACAGCATCCTCTGCCAGACAGTGTTTGGGTCCAAGTTGGGGGCCCAGGCAGTGACCAGGAGGTGCCAGAGGGAGACAGGCTCGTGGAACGGGAGGAACATCCTGGTGGTCGATACACCCTCCATATTCGAGGTCAAGGCCCAGGCCCAAGACATGTACCAGGACATCGGGGACTGCTACCTGCTCTCTGCCCCGGGGCCCCACGTGCTCCTCCTGGTGACCCAGCTGGGGCGTTTCACGGCCCAGGATGTGGTGGCCGTGAGGAGGGTGAAGGAAGTCTTTGGGGCAGGGGCCATGAGACACGTGATCATCCTCTTCACCCACAGGGAAGACTTAGGGAGCGAGGCCTTGAGCGATTATGTGGCGAACACTGACAACCACAGCCTGAAGGGCCTGGTGCAGGA